>CALNHX010005266.1:0-110269 GCA_940337035.1 Agriotes lineatus
TAATCAGCGCTTCTTCTCTGATGAAGAAGCCTCAAACTCAGCAAATATTGCTTCATTTGGTGCAGTTGTGATCATCGACACGTGTTTCACTAAAAACCTCTAGGCAAACAATGTCGTGTGTGCAGGTGCACTAACATGGTGTAGGAGCCAAGTCTCTTTCGGTTTTGCCCAACAAAAACGAAATTGGTGCAACATGTTAAAAAAAATACCAACACGACTGCTTAAAAAATACTAAATGGACGTCCAAGCCTATGCAAGAATATTGTAAACATGGACCCCATGCGCCCCTTGACGGTGATGCCAAGTCTGGTAATTTTAAATAATTATTATTTGAATTGGTGACTTGTATAGCCTTACAAGCCACCTATGTTTTTATATGTGTAGTTACGAGTACCTGTGAAGAAGGATATTTCGCAAAACGTATTTATGTTGCTGTAGTATTTAAAACCCAATACACTTTGAGTCGGAGGTCGTGATCGGCTGAAGAGGTGTGAGTAGAAAGGGGCCACTTTTCCCCCACCACTTTTAATTGATTCGCGGATTCGCGGTTTAATTCGCGGATTTATTCGCGGATTTCGCGGTTTTGATTCGCGGATTTCGCGGTTTTAATTTCGCGCAGAGCTACCTTGATCGTGATATCAAATTAATTCGCGGTTTTCGCGGTTTTATTCGAGGATTTCGCGGTTTTAATTTTAATTCGCGGATTGACCCAATTAATTTCGCGGTTTGATCTAATTAATCACATATGAAGTTTGATATGTAATTTACATATGTGCTTCCTTTGGCGGCCATCTTGGATTTGTGGCGCGAATATTTGAATTTGAAATTTCTCTGATTTTTTTCTAAGTTCAATTTTTTTAAATTTAAACTTTTCGGGTGTCGGCCATCTTGGTTTTCTGCGCGCGCACTTCTCGCGGCTGTCCTTTTAATTTTGAATTTTCGCGCGAATATTTGAAATTTAAATTTTTTTCTAAGTCCCTGTTTTGAATTTAACTTCTCGGGTGTCGTCCATCTTGGTTTTCTCACATTTATTTTAATTTAAAAAAAGCTTCCGGCGATGTCCCATGGCTGGAGTCGAACCAGCGATCACAGCATTACGAGTACGAAGCCTTAACCAACTGGGCTATCGAAGCGATCGAGGTTAAAGGAATTAAACATAGCCACTTACGTGTCACGAGCCCAGCTTTAAACAAACTATTTTTCAAAAAAGGTCAACTTTTTTTCTGTCAGTGTCTGTTCGACATTTTCTTTCCACCACATTGCCAAACTTATTATTTTAATATTCGTAAGAAAATAAATGCTTTATCAAGTGTGTAAAAGTAATTTTAATTTCCGTCAAAGGAAAAATTAAAATGCCCAATATAATTTTGTTACAACAAAAAATTTCCATTAAACGATGCTAGTTGCAGTTTAAAAAGGACAGACCAGATCTAAAAGAACACGAGTTGATGTCGAGACTAGAGAGAGATCAGGCAACAATGTACCTATTCAGAAAATATAACCTTAAACTGAAAACAACCTAACCTAACAGAAAAAGTGCCAGTTTGCATTAGGGAGTTTACTTGCCGCAGAGGTACTGCCAACAAAATTACTAGATGGTCATAGCCTCACCTGACCCAAAAAGATCGTGAACGGCTTATATTAGCAAGTATTGGAGAAAGCTTGACTAATTTTAATTATGACATTTGTCAACTAAACATAAAATAAATTTGAATAAAAGCACGCAAAATTACGAAAATACGTAGAAAATTTATAAAAATCGGCATCTTGTCACATTAAATTCTGCAAAAAACGACAAAAAACAATATTTTTTTACAACTGTTATTGAAAAAATAGTAAAATTTTACGAAAATACGTCTGTGTTGACGACCAATGAAAATAAATTTGAATAAAAATACGCAAAAATTACGAAAAGACGTATGTGTTGATCCCCAAAGTAACAAAAATTTGAATAAAAACGCACAATTTCGTTGAAAATCTTTACAAAGCGACTTTATAGTACCGAAAAATAATGTAAAAAAGTTTTAAGAGTTATTTCTAAGCATAATTTTGCAAACGTTTAACAAATAAACCGTAATTTTTAAAGTACATCACACAATTATGAAATCGTAGTTCAATTTATATGAATTTTCGATACTTTGTATGTGAAAAAATAGCTTCAATTACTAATATTTGAATAAAAACATGCAATTTCCAAAGCATTTCGTTTAAAATTTTTGAAAATCGACAGCATCTCCCATGAAAATTTATAAAAATCGGCATCTTGTCACATTAAATTCTGCAAAAAACGACAAAAAACAATATTTTTATACAACTTTTATTGAAAAATAGTAAAATTTTACGAAAATACGTCTGTGTTGACGACAAATGAAAATAAATTTGAATAGAAACACGCAAAAATTACGAAAAGACGTATGTGTTGACCCCCAAAGTAACAAAAATTTGAATAAAATCACGCAATCATACAACATCTCACATAAATTTTCGCAAATATCGACATCATGTCACATAAATTATACAAAAACTGTCATCACGTCACTTGAAATTATACAAAATACGATATTTTTATTCAACACACGATGAAAATTGAACAAAAATCACGCAATCACACATCATATCACATAAATTTACACAAAAATTGACATCATGTCACATAAATTATACAAAAACTGACATCATATCACTTGAAATTATACAAAAAAACGATATTTTATTCAACACACGATGAAAATTGAACAAAAATCACGCAATTACAAGCCATCCCACATAAATTTTCACAAAAATCGACATCATGTTACATAAACTATGCATAATTTTGCAAATGTTTTACACTTTTTATAAAATGCATCGCTCAAAATTAAAAGAAATAGCAATTTCGTTGAAAAATTTGCAAATGGTTTACACTTTTTTATAAAATTAAAAGAAATCACAATTTTATAAATTATATCACGCCATTATGAAATCGTAGATTGATTTTTTGAAATTTTACACTTTGTAACTGTAAAATAACTGCAAATACTAATATTTTAGCTTTAGACTTTGTAATTATTGCAGATTCGAGAAAAAAACAAAGCAGAGTAGAAATAAAAAACACAAACACTTTGTAATAAACAAATATATTGTTCTTATTTCGTATAATACTTAATAATATAAATATAAATGTACAGCAGAAGGTCTTATTTCTAAAAATTCGCTAGCAATTTACAAAACTGTAGTTTGAGGTGCACGACATTTCAAATTAAAAAGACTGCAAGTAATAAAATCAGAATTTCATTGTGTAATTTTAAAGTTTAAGATGCACCCAATCTAGAATTCCCTTCGTTTTTGGTGTTGATGACATCTGCCTTAGAGGCGTTTTTCTAACGGCCCTTTTTTGGAGGCGTTTCCTTATCGGCGTTCTTCTGACTGAACCTTTTTGATGTGGACTTGGATGAGTAGCTGGTGTTTTTAATTTATATTCTAAATCGGACTCGCAGTTATCAGTTTCCATTTCGGTTTTTCCTGTAGTACCAGTCGGGGTTGGCTTCTTTTGCTGTTTAGGTTTAGCTAGCAGCACATTAGCAACGTTAAAGTCTTTGATGTAATCAGCAAACTGTAGGCGTCCGGGTGGATTAATAGTTTTTCGAGGCCGCAGAGTGTCGTGAATTAAATCGACTATGTTAGACGCCGGTAAAATTTCACCCTTTATAGTAACGGTACCCTTGTGATCCCAGCTCACATCGCTTGAGGTACTCAAAATGCGTAGGAAAACTTCAGCTTTTTTCTTAAAAGTTTTGGGAAGTGTAGATAAAATAACGGTATTTGATAGGCTGTCACTGGTTGTTTCAATAGGTATTTTGATTGGCTGCCGCGCCTGGTTTGTGAAATGAAGGAATCGTTGTAAAACCTGATTGTACTGGATCCATTTATCGTGATCAGTTAATTTGGACTTTAAAACTTTTTGCATTTCGTCATCAAGCTGTGATAATATATTTTTCTCCGCATCATCGCCAGACTTAAGACGTTGGACAACTTCCGGCGATACAATCAACATCTTCCGCTCTTTGTCCATTTTAGTCGAAAAGGAGCTCAGTCGTTTGTTCTGGTAGAGCCGTCGTGAATAAGCTAGCTTAAAATCAAGACTTTCATAATAAATATATAAAAAATATGACAGGTACGGGAATCGAACCCGTATTCTCTCTCGAGATCAGAGCTTGAATCTGACGCCTTAACCATTCGGCCAACCTGCCTCACTATATAAACGAGCACTCTCTGCATAATTAAGAAAACATTTAGTTTAAAAGTCTTCTATTTGTAATTTCATACAATATTTCATATAAATTAAGCCATGTACAAATTTCTAAATCGGTTTTGATATATATTTTCTCGAAAGACTTGACCCTCAGCTGCCGTTTTATTATTTGTCGTGATGCGTCATCGCTGAATTTTACAAGTGCCATCCTGTCTGCGATGTGACGCACGCAGTGTTTCCATACCTTTTTATTTTAAAATTCTATAAAATCAGAGGTCCAAACTGCTGCCGCATCAGGTAACAGAGTACAATGGTTTAAAACGTGTTAGTGCGGCAGCAGTCGGGCCTCTGGTTTTATAGAATTTTAAAATAAAAAGGGATGGAGACATTGCATACGTCACACAGCAGACAGGTTGGCTCTTGTAAATTCAACGATGACGCATCTCGACAAATAATAAAACGGCAGCTGAGGGTCATGTCTTTCGAGAAAATATATATCAAAACCGATTTAGAAATTTGTACATGGCTTAATTTATATGAAATATTGTATGAAATTGCAAATAGAAGACTTTTAAACTATATGTTTTCTTAATTATGCAGAGAGTGCTCGTTTATATAGGGAGGCAGGTTGGCCGAATGGTTAAGGCGTCAGATTCAAGCTCTGATCTCTAGAGAGAATACGGGTTCGATTCCCGTACCTGTCATATTTTTTTTAATATATTTATTATGAAAGTCTTGATTTTAAGCTAGTTTATTCACGACGGCTCTACCAGAACAAACGACTGAGCTCCTTTTCGACTAAAATGGACAAAGAGCGGAAGATGTTGATTGTAACGCCGATTTGTCCAACGTCTTAAGTCTGGCGATGATGCGGAGAAAAATATATTATCACAGCTTGATGACGATATGCAAAAAGTTTTAAAGTCCAAATTAACTGATCACGATAAATGGATCCAGTACAATCAGGTTTTACAACGATTCCTTCATTTCACAAACCAGGCGCGGCAGCCAATCAAAATACCTATTGAAACAACCAGTGACAGCCTATCAAATGCCGTTATTTTATCTACACTTCCTAAAACTTTTAAGAAAAAAGCTGAAGTTTTCCTACGCATTTTGAGTACCTCAAGCGATGTGAGCTGGGATCACAAGGGTACCGTTACTATAAAGGGTGAAATTTTACCGGCGTCTAACATAGTCGATTTAATTCACGACACTCTGCGGCCTCGAAAAACTATTAATCCACCCGGACGCCTACAGTTTGCTGATTACATCAAAGACCTTAACGTTGCTAATGTGCTGCTAGCTAAACCTAAACAGCAAAAGAACCCAACCCCGACTGGTACTACAGGAAAAAACGAAATGGAAACTGATAACTGCGAATCCGATTTAGAATATAAATTAAAAACACCAGCTACTCATCCAAGTCCACATCAAAAAGGTTCAGTCAGAAGAACGCCGATAAGGGAACGCCTTCAAAAAAGGGCCGTTAGAAAAACGCCTCTAAGGCAGATGTCATCAACACCAAAAACGAAGGGAATTCTAGATTGGGTGCATCTTAAACTTTAAAATTACACAATGAAATTCTGATTTTATTACTTACAGCCTTTTTAATTTGAAATGTCGTGCACCTCAAACTACAGTTTTGTAAATTGCTAGCGAATTTTTAGAATATAAGACATTCTGCTGTACATTTATATTTATATTATTAAGTATTATACGAAATAAGAACAATATATTTGTTTATTACAAAGTGTTTGTGTTTTTTATTTCTACTCTGCTTTTGTTTTTCACGAATCTGCAATAATTACAAAATCTAAAGCTAAAATATTAGTATTTGAAGTTATTTTACAGTTACAAAGTGTAAAATTTCAAAAAATCAATCTACGATTTCATAATGGCGTGATATAATTTAGAAAATTGTGATTTATTTTAATTTTGTGCGATACATTTTATAAAAAAGTGTAAAACATTTGCAAATTTTTCAACGAAATTGCTATTTCTTTTAATTTTGAGCGATGCATTTTATAAAAAGTGTAAAACATTTGCAAAATTATGCATAGTTTATGTAACATGATGTCGATTTTTGTGAAAATCAATCTACGATTTTATAATGGCGTGATATAATTTAAAAAATTGTGATTTCTTTTAATTTTGGGGGGATACATTTTATAGAAAAGTGTAAAACATTTGCAAATTTTTCAACGAAATTGCTATTTCTTTTAATTTTGAGCGATGCATTTTATAAAAAGTGTAAAACATTTGCAAAATTATGCATAGTTTATGTAACATGATGTCGATTTTTGTGAAAATGTATGTGGGATGGCTTGTAATTGCGTGATTTTTGTTCAATTTTCATCGTGTGTTGAATAAAATATCGTTTTTTGTATAATTTCAAGTGATATGATGTCAGTTTTTGTATAATTTATGTGACATGATGTCGATTTTTGTGTAAATTTATGTGATATGATGTGTGATTGCGTGATTTTTGTTCAATTTTCATCGTGTGTTGAATAAAAATATCGTATTTTGTATAATTTCAAGTGACGTGATGACAGTTTTTGTATAATTTATGTGACATGATGTCGATATTTGCGAAAAATTATGTGAGATGCTGTATGATTGCGTGATTTTATTCAAATTTTTGTTACTTTGGGGGTCAACACATACGTCTTTTCGTAATTTTTGCATGTTTCTATTCAAATTTATTTTCATTTGTCGTCAACACAGACGTATTTTCGTAAAATTTTACTATTTTTCAATGAAAGTTGTATAAAGATATTGTTTTTTGTCGTTTTTGCAGAATTTAATGTGACAAGATGCTGATTTTTATAAATTTTCATGGGAGATGCTGTCGATTTTCTAACATTTTAAACGAAATGCTTTGTAAATTGCATGTTTTTATTCAAATATTAGTAATTGAAGCTATTTTTTCACATACAAAGTATCGAAAATTCATATAAATTGAACTACGATTTCATAATTGTGTGATGTACTTTAAAAAATTACGGTTTATTTGTTAAACGTTTGCAAAATTATGCTTAGAAATAACTCTTAAAAACTTTTTTACATCATTTTTCGGTACTATAAAGTCGCTTTGTAAAGATTTTCAACGAAATTGTGTGATTTTATTCAAATTTTTGTTACCTTGGGGATCAACACATACGTCTTTTCGTAATTTTTGCGTATTTTTATTCAAATTTATTTTTATTGGTCGTCAACACAGACGTATTTTCGTAAAATTTTACTATTTTTTCAATAAAAGTTGTAAAAAAATATTGTTTTTTGTCGTTTTTGCAGAATTTAATGTGACAAGATGCCGATTTTTATAAATTTTCTACGTATTTTCGTAATTTTGCGTGCTTTTATTCAAATTTATTTTATGTTTAGTTGACAAATGTCATAATTAAAATTAGTCAAGCCTTCTCCAATACTTGCTAATATAAGCCGTTAACAATCTTTTTGGGTCAGGTGAGGCTATGACCATCTAGTAATTTTTTTGGCAGTACCTCTGCGGCAACTAAACTCCCTAATGCAAACTGGCACTTTTTCTGTTAGGTTAGGTTGTTTTCAGTTTAAGGTTATATTTTCTGAATAGGTACATTGTTGCCTGATCTCTCTCTCTAGTCTCGACATCAACTCGTGTTCTTTTAGATCTGGTCTGTCCTTTTTAAACTGCAACTAGCATCGTTTAATGGAAATTTTTTGTTGTAACAAAATTATATTGGGCATTTTGATTTTTCCTTTGACGGAAATTAAAATTACTTTTACACACTTGATAAAGCATTTATTTTCTTACGAATATTAAAATAATAAGTTTGGCAATGTGGTGAAAAGAAAATGTCGAACAGACACTGACAGAAAAAAAGTTGCATCCGCTACATCACCGAATCAGTTAGTCCAACATGAAAAGAAAAAATAATAGCCAACTCTGTCCCAAAAAGGTCGTGAACGGATTATATGTTTATCTCTTTCTTACTCAAGCAATACGTATATCTTCTTGTTCATGTTATTGCGGATATATATAATTGTGACCGATCGCCCATTTAATTTTAAAACTATCTGTTGTAATTTATAAGCGGTTAAACTCAGTCGAAAATAACATTTAAAATTTATTTATAATATGAGAGAAAGTTCAATGAGAATCTCGATAATCCAGCCATATAGCAGGCACAAATTATATAAGTAATGATGGCACATCCAATCGTAATATCGGTTTTTTTTAAAATTATATCAAGCTTTAAACACAATAAGCTACAAACTCCAGCAGACGCAATCCCCCGGTAACAATGCATTTTGTCGGTTAAAATTTACAGCCCGCTATGCAATGACGTCAAAACTTTGAAAGAGAAAGCTAGCATAGTCAGAATGCGTGTATTTATATAAGGGACTAAAATAATTATTTCGCCTTTTAAAAATATTATTATGGTTCTAAATTATGCACAATGCAGTTCATCTGTTATTAATTATAATTTTCAGGAAATAAATAATTTTATAATATGACAGCATAGCGGTACTCAAGCGGGATGGCACACCGCTCAAAATTCCGCGAAAATTCAAAATTAAAAACGACAGCCGTGAGAAGTGCGCGCGCACCAAGATGGCCGACGCCCGGGAAGTTTAAAATTCAAATAATGAAACTTAGAAAAAAAATCGGAAAAAATTCAAATTTCAAATATTCCCGTCAACGACAATGCATCAGACTTTTCCAAGAAACGGGCATTTGCTATAAATACCGTATAAAATTTCATTGTAGAGTTTTTAAATTATTTGATTTAAATATTTGATGCATGTTTCTAATTTTACATTTTTTCAATGTGTACAATTCCCGCACGACTGAACGATTAACTCACTTGGTTTTATAAGCGAATTATTCAAATTTTCGACGATTTGCAATTCAAAAACGGGCGCCTTAAAATTTGCGCCATGCTATTTTAAACAATACGGGTGTCCGTACTTTAATATAAAAATAAAAATAAAACTATTTAAATCATTTATTTAATGCGTATGTCTTATTTTATATGGGCGAGGGCACAACAGAAGTATGTCAGGAATATATTAAACTCAAATTTGTAACTCGATGAATTTCTAAAATCTGGTTCTTTGTTTGAAAATGCACCGAGGTCATGACGTCAGAGAAGGTTTCTCTGCAGAACAAAAGAGAAAGTTCAATGAGAATCTCGATAATCCAGCCATATAGCAGGCACAAATTATATAAGTAATGATGGCACATCCAATCGTAATATCGGTTTTTTTTAAATTATATCAAGCTTTAAACACAATAAGCTACAAAGGTCCAGCAGACGCAATCCCCCGGTAACAATGCATTTTTTGTCGATTAAAATTTACAGCCCGCTACATAAAACAAGTTATTGATAAAATAAAACACTTACGAAGGCGCCTTTTAAAAATATTACTGTGGTTCTAAATTATGCACAATGCAGTTCATCTGTTATTAATTATAATTTTCAGGAAATAAATAATTTTATAATATGACAGCATAGCGGCACTCAACCGGAATGGCACACTGCTCAAATCTTAAATTTCTAAGACACCTCGCTAGTCTAGGGGTTAGGTGTAGGGGATACTGGCCAGGCAACTAGGGTTTGAATCCCACTTGGGCCCGAGGCAAATAGCTTTTTTTAAATATAAATAGTCCTTCTGTGAATGCACGAGAGAGACAACCAAGGGGGCAGGAGAGCGAGATAGATTTAACAGTTTGAAATTCAAATATTTCCGCTAGAAGTGCGCGCGCAGAAAACCAAGATGGCTGCTGACACCCGGGAAGTTTAAAATTCAAATAATGAAACTTAGAAAAAAATCGGAAAAATTTCAAATTTCAAATATTCCCGCGAAAATTAAAAATGGCCGCCGCGTAATTCCGGAAGAAAATAAAAAATCTAATGCGTAATTTAATCGGAAGCTAATGCGTAATTTAATCAGTAGCACACATCAAAAATAATTAGGTCAATCCGCGACATTAATTAGAGCATCTGATTCGCGGTTTAATTCGCGGTTTAATTGACTTTTAATTGATCCGATTAAAAACAAAATGGCCGCTATAGCCCCGACTGTTCTACTCAGTATAACACTTTTTTTTTAATGACTGCGTTGAAGTTTTTATGAGACTGGCTCCATTTCACGCTAAGAAGGCAGCAGTCATCCTCCGAGGAGAACGGCAGAAGTAATTGAAAATTTAAGACAGATTATAGAGAATGACCATCGAACCTCTGTAGGCCATTTGTCTCTACAAGTTCAGTTGGCAGTTGGCACCTGCCACAAAATATTAAAGAAAGACATCCACGTCTATCCCTACCGTTTGTAGTCTATACGACAATTACCCGAAACTAATTATCATCAGCTTGTCGAATACGGTCAGTAGTTCCTAAATACTATCAATGACGACTTATTGGACAACACTTTTTTCACAGACGAGGCCTATTTAGATGGGTACATTAATTCTCAAAACATGCGTTGGTAGAGTTCAGAGAAGCCTACGTTAGTAGTAGAGACACCTCTTCATCCTCAAAAAATAAGAGTGTGGGCCAGCTATTTTTAGGGGTAGAATAATTGGGCCATATTTTTTTAAGTTAAAAGTAAGACCAAGGTGTTTATTTGTTGAAAAATTAAGGAAAAAGGTTTTCGGGCACTTTGCAAAAAGGTATCGAGAAGATCTTTTACTGCCCTTTTTCGAAGAGCTTTATGACGATGAACTCAGGTTTGGTTTTTCTTCAACAAGACGGGACCACTGCGCACACAACACATGATACCTTAAATATGATACGAAAATTTCTCGACAGACGGATTATTAGTCGAAACGCAACAAAATCTTATCCTGCCAGATCTTGCGACCTTACACCATGTGATTTCTCTCTGTGGCCGTATTTAAAGAACTCCATTTTCCAGCAAAGTTAATGAAATTAATAACAATCCGAATATGCTAATAAACGTCAGCAATGGGATTGTGCGAAGAGTTCGAGCGTCCATGGATGAAGACGGTGAACATTTTGTTATGAATTCTTCTTTTATTGCAATAAATTACGCTTAAGTTATTTCCATTTGATAGAAATGTAGTATTTTAAAAACGTTTACATTTGAATGATTTCTTGTTGCTAAATCTGCTTATAAAAGTACGGTTAGGTACGTTGTGATAAGTTCATAATGAGCTTTCCAGCGCCGACTGAGACGTCAAATTTAAATAAACACCCGATATAAATTATATACATATACAACAATTCAAGCCCTATCTACAACATATGATTGTGAAACCTGGTCAACTACACAAAAACAAAGAAACTTGCTAAAAGCATTCGAAAGGTAGTTACTTATTTACTTAATTCGGTTTTCTTCGGATCAATTGATCGGCGTCGAGACAGTTACTGAGAAAATAGCAAATTCAATTAAGATAGATGGTAACACCAGTACCTGGAGAAGGCGCAAAAATACAGTATTTGGCAGAAAGCCATCATATAGGTTACCAAAGCAAAAAGAATTAGATGGACGGGCTAGACAATAATACTAGAGGTCAGGATAAGAAGAAAAACCTGTAAAGATATAAACGGTAATAAGCACACGAAAACTATGAAAAATTTAAAATGATTGTGTTGCTCAGATTATGATATTTTGAATACTGGTGCCACTTGTCAGTTATATAAGGTGACTATTAATAATACCGTTTGCAGTTGGCTATGGTTCACTGAACGTATGTCCAGACCTAGTGTAACTGCACTCAGTTGTCAGGTTATCTGGCATGTAATTATCGAAATATGTATTGAGAAGACATACGGTTTTTAAGTCATAGCCAACCCCAAACCGTTTTCTTAATGGACAAATGAACACGCTATAGTTAATTGTGATTGAGCTGGAGTGCTGAAAACATGGGTTGCTTATATAGTGTTCACGGATAGAGTTGCGAATAGGAGAAAAATTATTAATTTTTCGACTAAAAGTCATCCTTTGTAAAAAGTTCTACCTGTCAAGAAAATAAGATAGCCAAATAAAAATCTTAGATTTGATGTACAGTGTGAGAAAAACTTAAGAAAGCATCAAAATGTGTCAAGAGACAATTATCTATATTTATTATTTTACACAACATGTTGTTAACCTAAATTGAAGCTTGTATAGAAAATTTCTGACCAAAAATGAACTGAATGAGCCTCAAACCGTTCCTAAAGTGATTTTTACTGAGAGAGTCGAAAAATGTGTTGAAGTGGGATGTAGCTAAGTAGATTAAATGTAGACATTTTTATTTGGATTTGAAATATGAATTGCAGCTTCTTTTTAGGTTGAAAACAGCTTTAGTTTATAAAAATTTAGTGTAAAATAATAATTGATAATTGTCTCTTGAAACATTTTAATGTTTTCTTAATTTTTCTTCACCCTGCATCGAATCTAAGATTTTTATTTGTTAATCTTATTTCTTTGACATGCAGATTTTTTTATAAAGAGTGACTTTACGTCGTAAAATTAATAATAAAGGTTTGTCCCCTGTTGTCAACTTCATCTGTGGACATACTGTATATAAGCAACCATTTGTCTCACGAATGCAATACCAGAAAAACGATATATAAAAGAATAGAATACCTCCAAAATAGCAAATAGGCTGATTGCCTTTTTGGATAAAAGGTACATTCATAGTTGGCATACAAAATCACGAAGTTGGAGCGACAATAGCAACGAAGGGTTGCTCTCAAATATTGCGAAGGGCCAACGATTAATCATGATTCACGCAGGAGGCGAGATGGGTTTAACTGTATATTAACATTAATTTAAATCTGGGACAAGAAGTGGAGATTACCACAGCGATATGAACGGTACCAATTGCAAATGATGGATAATGAACGCTTTGTTCCAAATTTATCGAAAAACTGCGTAGTTGTTATAGACAATGCCCCCTATCATAATGTCCGATTAAACCTTGCACCGGCATCCAATAGTAGAAAAAGTTAAATGATTGAATGGGTAGGTACATCAAGAAGGCGTAACATTTTCACCAAAGTTATATAAACCTCAACTGTAGGTATACAATCATAAAAAAAATATAAAAATCGTTACATAACTTATAAATTTGATACTCTACTACAAAATCATCAATTTAATGATGTGGTACAGTTGGCTGAACAGGCATTTACAAATACATCCCAAGAAGCTTGGAAAAGCCGATGTCAGAAAGTAATTGGGCATTGAAGACGAATTTCTTCAGAATAAAACGTTTTTGGGCTTACATATTGATGAGTTAATCATAAATGTGGGTGAAGACAGTGATTACCAATTTAGTGGGTTAAGTGACAGTGATAATGAAGGTGACGCAAATACTTAGTTAATTAACTTATACTTATTTTAAAATTATATGTACACTACTCAAATACTTAGTTTTATTATAAAATTATGCATACACGCTACGCCACTGGACTGCAAGTATTCAAACTGTGTAAACACGTCTTCTGCGCGCTCGGCTTCCCTCTAGGACCCAGCTGTACTACGTGTTTTAGATGAGGGAAGTAAACATTGTGAGACCTGCCTATTTTGAGTAGACTATATTAATATAGGTGAAGAGATACATAAAGCATGCATACATTGTTTTTTATATTTTGAAAAACCAATGGGTCGAACAGAAGTATTAATATCTTCATTTGGTGGCTGTAATTCGGTCAAAATAGATATTCGATTTCTGTTTTTCCTAGCGTGTTGCTGTCAAAAAGGTGACCCTATAATGTGCAAAGTATTTTGATCCAGTCATACGAGTACTAATATAGTAGATTATGCAATGAGGGAGAGAAATGCCTTATTTTGCTGATGTGCAATTTCTGACTCTCGGGCTTCGTCCTCGAAGCAAAATAGCATTCTCTCCGAGTTGCATATACTACTTTTTTCACGTTGCAGGAAGATTTAAAATGAAAAACCTGTATTTTTTAAACGTCATTTATTGACATTTTAGTTACAATTATTTTAAAATTAGTAGCCTATTTTAAATTTTAAAGTTGGTGGCACTGTACGTCATTATGACAAGAGCTCACAATTATGTCAAATTCGGGGTTAACAGGTTAGGTTTTGCGTCAAATTCGAAGTTATCAGGTTAGCTTTTGCGTCAGTTTTGACACAAACTGACTCAAAACCTAACATGATAACCTCGAATTTGACATAATTGTGAGCTCTTGTTGCTCAGTGATAATGAAAACTCCCTAGGGACATTTCTCCTCTCTAGAGAGTAGTTCATTATTTCTCTCACGATTTTGGTATCGTAAAAACCGTGTTTTGCTGCCAGACGTGAAAAATAGCTATTTATATATTTAGCGATCAAAGGCATTCATTTCCTCCCGCGTGTGAATTTAATGCCCAACGCGTTAGAGGAGGGCATTAAACATACAAGGGAGAAAATCAACCTTTGCTCCAGTGATATTTATATATATATATATATATATGATTTTTTCTTCGAACGCATGTTCTACTGTGCGAAATTTCAAAAATGTTGCAATTTCCAAATCAGCATAACGTTGTAAAGCTTTGGTGCGATATCCACAAATGCGGGAGCAAAAAAATATTGGCTCCCGCCGGAAGTCAATAAAAATTGGCTCCCGCTAGTTGGAAATTGACAGTTTTGTTTCCTAAAACTAGGGCGCAAACGCCGACTTTCTATACAGAATTTTTCCACATAATCCCATCGAAAATGGATCACACTGTACAACGTCATCGAAATTCATTATACAAATGATCGATTAGTAAAATGAGGAAGCACCGTGCACTTTAAATGGAAAATGAAAGAGACAGTTATTTCTATTGTATTCTCGTACAATAAGCCAATAAGCAAACATGAATAAACTTTTATGTAAATCCATCCCAAAACGCGTTATTATACCGGGTGTTATTCAGGTAGATAAAATAAACCGATAATAAAGAGTGACAAAACTTCAGATTGTCCTTCCTTGCAGAGTTATTGACCAACAAAGTATTAAAAATGTATGTTATACAGAACCAAGTTTTATTCATAATAAATACATTAAATGTTACATTAGATGTTCAAATAAGTCACCTTCCACTTCAATGCATTTTCTAGCGTGGTTTAATAGAGAATAATAAAATATTTTCATTATGACAAAGGAACAAAATTGACAATTATTACTTTTACTGTCATAAACTGACTAAGTACTATCATTAGAACGTAAATAAAAGACAAGAGGTTGTGTTCTGAAAGCACACTTGATTTTGTAAAACATACATTTTGCATTGAAGTGGAAGGTGGTTTATTTGAACATATAATGTAACTTTTAATGTATTTATTATCAATAAAACTTGATTTTGTAAAACATACATTTTTAATACTTTTTTGGTCAATAACTCTGTAAAGAAGGACAATCTGAAGTTTTGTCACTCTTTATTATCGGTTTATTTTATCTTCTTGATTATATCCCCTAGTGGACGGGCGTTACTTTTGTAACACCCTGTATATTAATTGTGCGAAACAACACCATAGTTACTTCTTGTGTAAACACTGTAAGTTATGACGGCAGTCCTAAACGAAACATAATATTTGTTAAGTCTACAACGGTAAATAAAACAATATTTCTGTCTAAGTTTAATTTGTGGATTGCGTTGCTTGAATGACACCTTTTGAATTAGTTCGATACACTTACCTGTCAAAAATTATATAAAGATTGGCACATATTAACGGACAGATAGATAGAAACTGGACCAGTAACGCGCCGGAGAAATAGTTTTGTAGAAGCTCTATAAACCTTTAAAAAGAACATTATTAGTTACACCACATTTCGATATTAAATCAATATATTTCTCTACCTTAGAAGAAAAATATGCTGTCGAATGCAAGTTCTTAGTGAACCGTAATATTCATTTTCAGAAGTAATTGAAGTAACATCAGATACATCCAAATTAGAGAGACAATGGCATAATATTCGAAATTGTATAGCTACTTCGGCATTTAACGACATGAACAGACAATCGATGCTCACTACACAATTAGCCGCTAAAGGCATGGCAAAACACTGGGCAATGAACGTTAGCTTATGCAGATCGTTGTGATTCTGGAGATTCCAAGTTCCCAAAGGCAATGAGCTATCAGTAAATGCACTAATTTCAATCGCGATAACAGTTGCCAAGCCAGAACAGTAGTAAATCTTTTGTAAGCGTGTAACAGTAGCTGCGAGTTTGTCCAGTTTACTTTGGCCCGCATTTGAGCATAATCCAGTTTTCCAAAAATGAGCAGTAGCATTATATATATCCATGAGATTGTCTTGATTATATGCTATTAGAGCAAATTTTACTGAGGCCTGAAACAGTAGGTTATGAAACAACGACTATTTGACGCACTTTGATTTGAGGCATTGTTAGAGGACACGAATGTACTACAAGCAGTGAAAGATATTACCTGTGCAAATCCAAAAAACGCTTCCACATTCCTAACCAATTCGATAAGGTCATTTGTGGAATTGAAAAGAAGGAGTAACAACACTCCTGCTATGAAAAACGTTAACAATAAATATACTGCAGCGAATATTATTACTTTTGTCGTTCTTGGCCTGGTATATAGTCCAACCATTCGTAGCAAAAATAGAGGGCTGTCGTGGAGCTTATAAAAATCTTTCATCATCGGTAGTCGGCAGTAAATCAACTTAGGTATGTCTAAAATGTAGAAAAGATTATTGTTGCGAACTACACCAGCAATTTTCTAAGGAATGTTTATTATATTTTACATTTTAGGTGCACACATAAACATCTGCTTAAATTGTAGACTTGGTATGATGCAAAGAGAACATTTTTTTAATGCGTGTTTTAGCAGCTGAGCATTATAATGACATACATGCTAGGTATGGCATTTCAAAGTAATTAACATAGTTTACATGATATTAAGAGGCTATTACTCTATAGATTAATTATTAATATTTTCGATACAGACTTTTGTAACAGGTTACGATTTAAAGACTCAGTGCCTTCATTGGATAAAATTAAATCCTGTGGGACTCTTCTTTTGAGACATCTTACAGGTCGAGGAGTGTCTACATGATGAGTTAAGACACTACGGACAATCACTTATCTTCGTATAGAATAACTCCATACTTGATCGTATAAAGTCCTTGACACTGGTAATTTGCAGTTCTTTGCGGAGCTGGTTATTTCTTACGAACCAGCTAGTGTTGCAAATAATACGTAGAACTTTATTTTGAATAATTCGAACGTTATTTAGATGCACGTTAGTGATTGTCCCCCATACTGTTGAGCCGTAGCACATAATGATGGGGCGTATGAGAGATTTATAGAGAACTATGAAGCACTAGATATTAACCAAAGAATGATAACATTTTGTCTCCGGTGTCACAATCAATTTTAATTTTCCTGTCTAGTGAGCATCGGCCGAGGAGAATAACTGATATTCACAGTACCTTTCTACTACTTGTTAACATATAAACTGGTCATTAAGACACTTAGCTATACAGAACAACAACGCTCGCCCTAATTGAGCCCCTTCAGGCTGTTGTCCGGCTAAGAACTCAGTGGGAAAGGGGTTTATTTCGACTCGGCACAACTTAGGGGGAGATGCTGGCACTAGGGATGTTTGTTACGACAAAGAAAATAGGAAAAACAAGTGGGCGTCACTAAAATTGTTTGTTACTACTCAAATTAACTTGCAATTGACCAAAATCCGAAATCCAAATACCGTTACTTCGCTTCGGTACCCATGGGAGACACTCCAAAGCTGCAAAAAGTTTCAGCTAATTTTGGTGGTCTCCTTGCAATTGCCTGCGCACTGTACAATAAAATAACACACAACACAAGAACAATGGTTCATACAAATGTAGATAAACACAAATAAAAGATCACATATAATAGTTTAAAGAACTAGGATTTATTAGATCTGAATATTCACATAAATATTGACATGCGTAACAAGATAACTTAGGTACGGGGTTAGTAAAGATTTAATGAACCAATCTCTGAATCGCACTATAACGAGAGAACAAATTTAGGCATTGACTTTATGTCCAAGGTATCGAATAGCTAACGCTCACTTAGACTCGAAGCACGCGGTACAATTCTTACCACAAATGACGCAACATAAAAATGGTGTTAAATCAATGTCAAACGGGAAGTTTCACTTTTGATAAAAATCACCATAAAAAGTAAGAGTTTTACTGTACCTGACGGTAGCGCTCGGAAATGCAGTTTTGAATTACGGCAGTTGGAATGTCTCACCGTAGGTTTGATTTTGTCTACTAGCCGAAGATGTGGACAAAAAGGGATGAAGGGGTCGCCTTCAAATTCATAAAGGCTGGTGACGTAGATAAATTCTTGCTGTGCAAGACTTGAGACTGGGACGCTTCGACGGTTCAACGCTGATCCACCCTGTATATTTTCTTGGGCACGCTCTCACATCAAATCCGCTTCTAACAGCGTGATATTTGCACACAAGTGCACTATTTCGACTAAGGTGATGAGCAATTTAATTACGCGGCACTCGAAAATAAAGGCACCAACTAGCCACTTTTAGGTATTAACACCGTCAGATTCTGAATGGAAGTGCGTGACGCCACGCGAGAAAAAGCGCGGCTGTTACGAAGGGGGCACGGAAAGTTCCTTAATTCTCTTTTTTTAACTTATACGTAGAGTGCCAGCGGTGTGTTGTTATTGCACAATGTTAACTCAGAGCTCTGCCTGAAGAACGGGGAAGTCCCGGTAAGCGAAACGGGCCGTCGCTCCGGCGCCAAAGAGGTGATTCACATAAATATTCGTTTGAAGCATACGTACATTGACACGTGCTTGGTTTGGCTTAATTAAAATAAAAAGAACTGGAAGCTGAGTCCATCGATGGACAACTATGAGAATTAATTGAAGGAACCTGTGCCCATTAAGTCTCTGGGTACTAGGAATCTCCACAAGATGATGGTGCGAAGTATACCCTAATAATAAAAAAAAGAACGGATTCTTCGGGGCAAAAGCAGGACAACAGGTGTCGCCATTTGTTCTGAGTTAGTGTTTTGGTACCGTGTACCGTCGCTGTATAGAAATTGCCTTATATTGTTGAGTATTATATAAAAACTGCAGACCGTAACAAGGCAGACGCACGGTTTCAACTAGTGATGGGCATAACCGGACAATTTTCATAACCGAATTATTTGCATTCGTATCATATTAATAACCGAATGATTATTTGAATAATAATTCGAATAAATTTTGGCTCTCGATTCATTTCGATTTCGCCGGTTTGCCGGTTAGGCGGCTCAGCGTCATCTGCATTCTGCATCGGCATCGTAACTTGCAGATAGCAGAGGAACTCAGTTAATCGTTAATTATAATAATTGTATAAATGATTTTTATTTGATTTCTAAGAAGTTTAAACTATAGAGAATAGCTATATCAATACTAATCATAAAGAAATTATAAATATGCGAATTCAAAGTATATTAAATCTATACTTAGTTCCTAAAATTCTCTAGTAGCCACCCTTCCCTTTTCGCTTGCACATTCTACCGGTATATTTTAGAATTCATAATTTATCTACGTTTAGCCTTCCGCGGTTCTAAGGACGCACACTTAAAATTTTAAACATCGAAATCCACTTCTTGTTCATATCATATGACGACGGATGGGCATCGACTGCTCCGTTATTAAAAATTAAATATAAATCTGTTACGATATTGAAAAATCTTATATCGCTTTCTGTTTATCCCTTATTAGGCATAATCAACCGCGTTTCGAAGCAAAAATTTAGGCCGTTATAAATTAATACCAACACAGCTTCGGCAGATCTCATACTCAGCAGAGCATTATCTTTAATGGGAACGGCCCCAAAAATTTAACTCGACTGGGAGTCTGAAATGTCCTAATAACATCAACAAGCAGCCGCGAGCCTCACTTGGGTCAATCTAAGTACATACGTATAAAAGGTCTTGACGTATTATTTACAGAATTTCGATCACTCGCAGGTCGCTGAGATACGGCACGTGGTACTTATCAGGTTGAGGTTATTTTTGATTCGAATACTTGAAACGAAAACCGAGTTACACAGGTTATTTCAATAACCGGATAACCGGTTATTTTTCATTCGAATAAGCCCATCACTAGTTTCAACTAGAAAAATACGGGAAGTCCTAACAGACTTAGCGGTTAGTGGACTGCTGTAAGTGGAAGATTATTTAGTTTCATTTAGGGCAAATAATCACTGTTAGTGTAGCATATGACACCACGTTACCAATAGTGTTACAAATATTGTACTGAAATTTACAGGTCCAATATTACCTGCCTTAAATATATATACCGTGTGCCCACAGGATTTCGCACCATGGAACCAGAGCAACGTTAATTTATCCCAAAGATCAGCTCTTGCTTTTACGAAGACAGCTCAACAACAAACCCTATTATATTTATTTTTCTATGGCAATAAACGATTAGTGGCATTCAACTTGACGTATGGTTTGAAACAAATCAAGTCCTATTTGAAATTATACTTAAATTGTATTGACTATTTAATTTACCTGTCATCTGTCAAAAAGTGACCAATGAAAATCCAGAATTCTGACGTCTCTTGACCAATCAAAAAAATATCAGCGGATATATCTTCCTAGAAGGTATTCAAGTGACTATTTTAAACAAATGTGATTTTTATTAGACACAGTCAATATTAGTGTTCTGTTACTATAGAAATTGCGTAGTTCGTTGCTAGATTTACTGAAAACTAATTTGAAAAAGTAGTTTGGTTCATTAAATAGTCCCTCGAATACCATTCTTAGTCAAAGTTAGGTAGACTATTCAATTCACCTGTCATCTGTCAAAAAGTAACCAATGAAAATTCAGAATTCTGACGTTTCTTGACCAATCAAAAAAATATCAGCGGATATATCTTCCTAGAAGGTATTCAAGTGACTATTTTAAACAAATGTGATTTTTATTAGAAAAAGTCAATATTAGTGTTCTGTTACTATAGAAATTGCGTAGTTGTTGCTAGATTTACTGCAAACTAATTTGAAGAAGTAGTTTGGTTCATTAAATAGTCCCTCGAATACCATTCTTAGTCAAAGTTAAGTAGATTATTTTTGCAGTGGTATCACTACTCATGTCCATTGCGCTTGGGATTAGGACTCGTGCTAGCGCACTCGTCCTAATCGTACCAAAGCGCAATGGACATTCGTGACACCACCGCAAAAATAGTCGACATAACTTTGACTACTCATGGTATTATAAGTGATTATTTTTGCGGTGGTATCACTACTCGTGTCCATTGAGCTTAGGATTAGGACTCGTGCTAGCGCACTCGTCCTAATCGTACCAAAGCACAATGGACATTCGTGACACCACCGCAAAAATAGTAGACATAACTTTGACTACTCATGGTATTATAAGTGATTATTTTTGCGGTGGTATCACTACTCATGTCCATTGCGCTTGGGATTAGGACTCGTGCTAGCGCACTCGTCCTAATCGTACCAAAGCGCAATGGACATTCGTGACACCACCGCAAAAATAGTCGACATAACTTTGACTACTCATGGTATTATAAGTGAATATTTACACTGTGGAAATGGGTCTACAGAGGAAACAGTTACAGGGAATCGTGTAGACGATTTGCAACGACATATCCCAACAGACTTCGTCCTGCACACACTACTGTTGGAAGAATCATAAGCAGATTTGAAAATACTGGTAACGTTTACTAAAGATTTGTAGCACCTGCTATCATTAATCCTGCCTTATTTGAACATTTAATTTGAATACTCCCGTTGTAATTTGTTTGGCTGCGAAATTGATTAAATTATTTATTTTTGTTGTTTTGAATTTTTGTGTATTATTTGTTACTTGTAAATTCAATTTTAATGCAACCGTTTGACTATCAATTTCCACCGGAAGAGTAGATCTTTAAAATAAACTAGCATCACTCCAGCGCCTTATAGAAAATAAAAAAATTAAAATATCTTTCATTTTCTAACTGCCTTCCGATCGCTGCACTCGTTTTTCAACACCCTGTAATCTAGGAGACAAATTGAGCTCGCTCGGAAACAAAGTTTCCGGGTACGAGATGTGGGGAGACGAAATATCCCGAGAACGAAATGTGGGGAACGAATTTTCCGCATCCCGTAATAAACATGGTTTGCGGAAAGTTTGTTACCCACATTTCGTTTCCCACGTTTCGTACCCCACATTTCGTTCCGGGGATATTTCGTCTCCCCACATCTCGTACCCGAAAACTTCGTTCCCGACCGAGCTCAATTTGTCTCCTAGATTACACGGTGTTGAAAAACGAGTACAGCGATCGGAATGCAGTTGGAAAAATGAAAGATATTTTATCTACGACCACTACTAAAAGTAGGCCTTTTAGGGCTAGCTTGTTTCACTAAAAGTGACGTTTTATAGTTTAGCGTAGTTAAAGAAATCAGCTGTTTACTTTTAGCCCATGTGCTAAAAGTGCAGTGAGGTTATAAAACTACAATTTCGAACTGGAAGTAAAACTGTAAAGTTATTCTAGTTGCTTCTTGCTTTACAGGTAAAGTGTTTTTGAAATAATTAAAGCGTTATGTAGTGAATACAGTCAGATGTGGAGTATGAATATATACATTTCGTAACTGATCTTGACAGTACTGGCTTCGCAAACATTCGCCCTCGCGGCATGGTCTACTGTTTATTATGACATAAATGAGAAGTGTCGTAGATGCAAACCTTTGTTAAATCGATATTTATGGATTAATAACAGTAAAATTAAAGTCGTAGATAAAATATTGTATGCAACGCGTGCTAAAAGTCGTTTATGTCTCGTGCATAAATGTCGACTTTTAGCACTTGTTGCATAAATAGCTATTAATTAATTTATTTATTATAATAAACTGATGAGAACTATATACAGTATGTCCCCGGATTGAGTTTACAAGAGGGAACTAAATTTTATTTTTAGTTTTACCAAAGAGCATTATGCTCTTTGGTTTTACATAAAAATGTTATAGGAATTATAATTCCTGCTTGATTTGAAGAGAATTTTTAGAAATTTTTCAGTTTTTCAAAAACAAGTCGGCCTTGACAGTTAAGCAAAAATTATTTTCTTTTCCGGTAAACTACCCTTTTTGTATACAATTTATTTTGTTCTTATCATAAATAAATTAATTAAAATATCTTTCATTTTTCCAACTGCATTCCGATCGCCGTACTCGTTTTTCAACACCGTGTAATCTAGGAGACAAATTGAGCTCGCTCGGGAACGAAGTTTCCGGGTACGAGATGTGGGGAGACGAAATATCCCCGGAACGAAATGTGGGGTACGAAATGTGGGGAACGAAATGTGGGGAACGAACTTTCCGTATCCCAATAAACATGACCTAAAAATATTAAATGGTTTTTATGCACACAGGAACATACATAAGTACACATGGGAAAGAGACGACACTAGGAGAGAGATCAATTATTGATTATTTTATTCTAAAACAAAGATCAGCTATGAAGATTCAGGACTGTCGAGTAAAACAAGGACCTAATTGTGGGTCTGATCACTACATGCTCGAATTAAAAATTATTTGGCGTTTTAAAACCAATTTTGACAGAATAATAAAAGATAATACAGTAGAATATAAAAGTGTAGAAGAAGAAAGATACAAATTATATCCAGTATTAGAACACTATATGAAAATCGATTAAAGAATGAACTTAAAACTTTTGAGCAAGTAGATGATATAGAGAAAAAATATATCAACATCAGGAAAGCACTCCATAATGCCGCATATCAAGCACTTAGAAGTATAGAGAAGAAGAAAAAGATACAAAAACATTTTTGGTTGACACAAGAGATAGAAAGACTGACAACAGAAAAAAATTAATTATATAACAGGTGGTTAACTAAACCAACACGCGAAAGGAGAAAGAAATACAAGAAAAAATATAAAAAACTTAGAAGACCAAACAAAGAAATAAAAAACTAACGAACTTAAACTAATCATAATAAATGTGATCAAACTGAGAAAATCGTCAGAAAACTTAACAAAGAAACACAAAAGCGAAACAAATAAGTACTAACAGGTGGCGCAAAAGTAATCACCCTATCGGAACATGCTCCCATTTTTGCAAATGGCATCTTATGTCATCGTGACTTTGACATTCGTGAAGCAAACAGAAGCAGAATACACATAGACAAACCATGGATCGCTATACTTCTCAAAACCGCGAAATAATTTGTGTCAATGTTTTTGACAAATAATCGGTCAGTGCTTTTGGCTCCACGTGAAATTTGTTGTCGATTCCCTGGTCGTGTGGCATCAAATGTGCAAACACTGTGGCGTTTAGCCACTCGCCTCGAGCAGACTGGCTCAATACGGGACAGTTTCAGACGTGGCCGGCCCCGGAGTAGCCGTTCGGTCGAGAATATCGCTGCTGTGGCTGCAGATGTCCAAGAGGACCCTCAAACATCCACCAGACGACGAGCCACGCACTTGGGCATCGGTAGACGGTCTTTACAGCAAATTTTGGTGAAAGACTTAAAGATGTTCTCTTATAAGTGCAACCGCACAGACAGCATGAACGACAGTGGATATTCTGAAGCAAGCTTCTACCGACCGCTTCATTTATCGTTTTGGAGATCTGCACTGGCCCTCAAGATCGCCCGATTTGACCGTTCCAGACTTCTTTCTTTGGGGTTTTCTGAAGTCATGCGTCTATACGAACAAGCCACAGACCTTGGCGGCTTTAAAAGGAAACATCTGACTAGAAGTGGAGAATTTATCGCCAGAAGTTTTGAGAAAAGTCATGAAAAATGCTGTGAAACGAGCCCGAATTTTCATCAACTCTGGCGGTGTCCACTTGACCGATATTGTCTTCGAGACTTAATGGAAAAACAAATTAAACGTCTAAATAAACATAATCAACAAACAGAATCAATTCTTTTCATTTACAAACAAAGTTACTGCCTTAGGAAATCGAGTGAGGACTTTTGCGCCACCTTTTATTATTAATGCAGTAAGTGTTCGAAAACGTTGCCATTTTGTGCAATGCATAGACGAATTAAAATAAATGTTTAAACCAGATTTTACTTGATATCGGGACACAATAGACGCATGAGACAAGAGTATCTTTTTGTTGTCATAAACTTAAACTCCCACATAAAAAAGTTGGGGCAATATTTTTCTTAGCCCCCCCCCCCCCCCCCCGGCAACAGCTGCTTTACCCGTCTATGTGCATTTTACATAGCATAAGTAGAAAAAGTTTAGTAGGTGTAGTTTCAAATATTTATCTTTGAACGTTTCGAAGATATTAAACAAAAACGATCCTCAGCACTACACTTTTAACACCCTGTATCTGGAAAACCAAGGGTTTTGCGGCCTATGGTTATAAAAAGTTTTCTTAATACCGGTTCTAGATTTCGCTATTAAAGTTTGGCAGGCTGATTTTTGGGCACACTGTATGAAGAAAAGTCCTGGCACACTCACTGGCTCATCAACTCCTAGCCCAAACCCTTGGACCTAGAAAGCTGAAATTTTGCACAGAGGTTGAAGTATACAAGGAATAAGGAAGAATATTTCGAAATTCAACCACTAAAGGGGTAAAATGGGGGTTCCAATTTTGTATGGAAAAATAATATTAAATAGACATTTCGACTTGAAACTTCGTAGAAGTACACCTAAAAACAAATAAGCACGTCGTCCGGCGATCTGTCTTACTTGTCCCGAAATCATGCCTTTTTTGTACTAATGAAACAAATAACTATACTCTCCACATTGCATTAATCATAGCACATTACATACTTTCTCATATTATATTGTAAATTCAGTTAGAATAGTTTCTATTTTAGTATATTTCTATAATCTGCATGATTTTGAATGAAAAATTTTTTAGGAGAAAAATATAGTCAAAACAAACGACAATTTGTCGTGAAATATAGTTTAATAAAAATATTGATATGAAATTTTAAACAAGACGTTTCGCCATTTTTGATGGCTTCATCAGTAATATTATGTATTGTAATTAATTGGATATTTAATACATTATGATTAGAGTAGTTTTTTTTACGACATTTTTCAAAGTATGTTGGTTAAAAGGTATTAATTAATAAAACACTGTCATTAAGTGCAATCCATGTTAAGGTTTAATTACTAGCAAGACACATAAAACGAGCTCTTATGCAGGCAGAGTTCAAATTTTACAGATAAAGGAAACTTGCAAGGTTGTTCACATATGTGAACAACATACTTTGAAAAATTTCGTGAAAAAAAACTACTTATATTGATGATGCCATCAAAAATGGCGAAACGTCTTGTTTAAAATTTCATATCAATATTTTTATTAAACTATATTTCACGACAATATGTCGGTTGTTTTGACTATATTTTTCTCCTAAAAATGTTTTCATCCAATTTTACCCAAGTCAAATAATTAATTTTTTTTAATGATTTTGAATGTTAAATCATGATCACTCTAAAAACTAAAGAATTCATAACTTTGGAGTGAAACATTTCGAGATGGAAATGGGTTCCTTTCACTCTTGTGCCTTAAACTACATTATAAATTTTCATCAACTATTGCAGAACTGTTTTGCATAGTTGTTGTACTGTCGGATATAAGACGCTGCGTAGTAAACGAAATGATACCATACAAAAATACTACTTTGATCCATCGCTGCATAAACGTCTCACGCAAATTAGATGTATTAGTTCATATTATTTTAGTCATAAAACTATAAAATTCTTAGATAACGAAAACTACAGTTCAGTGTTACATTATTTTATAACAGCAATGACATTGTATGACTTACCTAGCGACGGCAGCAGAATTATGATGACTATTAGATTGCAGCTAAAATTTAAATATTGCTCCTTTGTTGATTTATTTCAACATCAATCTCATTTACCCACACCTTTACTGATATAATAAATTATATTACAGTAGCGGATCTTCTTGATAATCATCAAACCAAGACGACGATTGAATGACTGCCTTTGGTCTTTTAGTTATTCTCACTGGGGTAGGAATTATTTCGTCGAACAGATGTTTCTTAAACTTAATAATAAATCGTGGGGTGTTTCGTTGTACTTAAAGTTTTTAATTTGTTCGCTAATAACGCTATTAGCGCTAATAGCGTTATTAGTTGAATATCGCCCAAAAGAAAAACTTTACTTGTAAATAAATAAGAACCACGGCTTCAATGCAAGAATACAGGTGTACTACCGTTTTTAAGAACGAACACGTGTACATTGCGTTTAATTTTAAAGATTTTTGTTATAGACTTACTCATAGTACAGTTATAATTTAACCAATTTACCATAGATACCATTTATATATACAGGATGTAAACGACATCACTTTTCCGTCACTATTTTTATAATATTAAACGTACCTACACCTATATTGTCCTTACATGAATTGGCAAACTTGACAGGTACACTAAAGATCTCGCAATTGGCGAACACCAATGCGAAGTAAACCTATTGAAGAGGTGTACAGGATTAAGGAGTCAACATTCAGTGCACTGCAACCATACTACATTACAGTAGTATTGCTCCATTTGTCAACCGCCTGGATTCACCCATCGCCTGTTCGGCAACTGAGGTAAAATACATATGGAAAAGAAAAAGAGATAACTTCGGAAATAGGCCGTATCGAGTGAGTGTAAATACGGAAAAGTGCGCAAAGTGCAGGGGCATTGCAGTATAAAGCGAAAGGAAACCAAAAACTAAAAGCAAATCAACTATTAGTAAGTAGATAGAAAATTTGGATTAAAAGTTTGGAGGTTAAGGAATTAAATCTAAGTACGAAAATTGCATGAAACATAGCTGGGAGTGATAACGATAAGTGATAATAACGCCAAATGCCAGGCCCGAGATCCATTTCGAAATTTCTAAAATAGGCAACACACTCATCACCCAAGTAGGAACAAAATTGCATGCAGGCAAAGAGCATAGTCCAACCGCACTATTTAAGGCTAGTATTTAGTAATTTTAAAATCGTCGTTCGCCACATCTAGGGATTTTTGAAAACGCCTAAATATAGGCAACAAACTGAACGGCTATTGCCTCTGGCAATGGCCTGTTGTAGATTTGACCAGTGGAGATCGTTAAGCCTATAATGACAAGTTAATCTGACAGCGTACCTCATTACAAAAAGTTCGGTAAGAAAACAGAATGCAAACACATTCAACCGTAAATATAGGGCAAGGGGAAGTTATAACTGAGAATATCCCTTATGTATATTTGATTGAAAATTTTCCATAGCAACGGCGATTATTAATAATCGGAAATTTATTGAAATTTACCGGGAAATTTCCAGTTATTTCACTGTCATCAAAGCATTTAGAGACAACAAAGCTGTGAAAAAACAACAAAGTCAGTAGGCCGATAATGATTGTTGCTATGGGCAACCAAAAGCGACCCCTAAACAAACTTAAATGTTAATTAACTGTAGTTTTGACAAAAAATCCTAAAATGTTAGTACTTAGATATTAGTTTTATGATTATTTTTAACAAAAATGTTTTCTTTACTGTGCTTTTTCATTCGTGATATTCTCTATCAAAGTATAACGCGCGCATAAAAAAATTCCTATGGAAATATTTGCAAAACGTGTTCCTCAGCTACTTTTTTAAACAAAAGCATTCCTAGATGCCTTCAAGAAATTAGCTCCAGAACATTTTTCCAAATATTTTCAGAAAATTTTCAATCATTTGGTATATTTCTACTGAAAATTGCATAATGTTTTATAATGGTCATAATAGTTTAATAGTCTTTGTTCTACATATCATAAAAATTTATAATGCATACAATCTGAAAACAACATATTATAGAATAATTCATTCGCATAAATCAATGGCGTTATAAATTAAATATTTATGTTATTTTGAGAATGAATACTCGTATACTATTTTTAACCGTATTGCCACGTTGTAGTTAAAGAATAATTACTTATGAAGACCCAATAATGCTAGTTGAAACGTTTACAACGACAAATTAAGCTTACTCGACGTGATGCTAAAACCCAATAAACTATCAATTAACATTGAAGGTAAAAGGTCAATTAAATGACATTTATAAAAGAAATGCATGGTTATATTACATTCGAATTTTTGGTTTTTTATATCGTTATTGTTATTCCTTTTTTTTCTTTGTTTACTTCTTGCTGATCTTACATGTTCAAGAAGATTTTCTTTTATTTCATTATAATATTCTGCACTCACAACATTTAGGTACATAAAGGTAAGATTCTTATTTGATCAAGTTTTTTGTCTCGTCTAAAACTCTGTGTAATCAATATTATGGTATATTTTAATAAATATTGAACACTTTATTGAAAACTAACAAAAAATATTCTGCGCCTTACATAAATAGATACGCTTTGGATTTAAATTCTTATTTACAGTATATGTTGGATGTTAGCTACATGTAAAAATGTATACATATTTATTTAATTTTTAAATTCAAATTTTTAAAAATCTGAATTTCATTGTTTAAGATCATTCTAAATCCTCGTCATGACCAATCACTATAAAATTTCATGTTCTTCTTATTTTCAAAAAAATCACTGCGTAATAATACGTATTTGTGCCATAGTGTTAGGTATTTTTGGTTTTTGTTCATTGGTCTGTGTGTCTGTCTTTTTGTGTGTGTGTCTGTCTGTGAATAGAATATCTCAAAAACGAAAAGAGGTATGACGTTGAAACTTCATATATAAGTTTTGTGTACTATCTAGATGCGACATCAAGCGATTGAAAAGAATCGCATAACCCGAAGTATGTGTTTACTCTTGTGATTTTTCAGACTTTTTCGATTTTTTCAAAAGCAGCTCCAACGATTTTTTTTCAAACTTTACAATTTTAATGTGTATTAATGTGAGATAGGCGATTTTCAAGTTGAATACCTATAAAATGGGTTTCTTTTGTTTTTTTTTCGTTTGTTTTTATTAACTCCTATTTTTAAAATTAAAAAGAAATCATGACTACTATTTCCAAATACAGGGACAATTAAATATATGCAATAAAAGCAAGTGCTTCTTTGTTGTATGGTCACCACTTGAAATTTCCATAGAAGTAATCTATAGAGATGCAATTTTTTGGCAAAACAAAATGATACCAAAACTACAGCAATTTTATACAATGGCGTTATTACCAGAACTTGTAGATCCCAGAAGCATAAGGAATCTGCCAATTCGGAAAACTTTTTTGAATAACTGACAGTTTTTAAAACATTTTACATTCCAAAGAGATTATTACTTGTTCTGATTCCTATTTTTATCTTAACATTAATTAATTAGGTAGGTACTTCTTATTTTTATTTTATTATTAATTTAATTAAATATACAGGGTGTCCAAAAAATGGCGGATTAACTCTACAGTGCGTTACTTGGGGATGCCTAATGAACCATGGAAAAATATGAAAAAAATTCCCTGGGCCGTATTTTTCGAAATATTTCTGGTCAAATGTTGGTAATAAAATCCATTTATTTAAATAACTAGTGTATAATTATAGTGTCAAATATATCTGGGACTTATTAAAAATATCTGTTTTTTTAATATTCTTGGGATTTAACTAAATTGTTTTCAATATTTAAGTATTTTAAAAAACTGATTTCCTGTTGAGTTTGTCAATTACTAAATATGGCAAACAGGCTTTGTACAATAATAATATACGAAATCAAGCTTGGCATTGAAATATTTGTTGTATGAATAATATGTTGGTGGCACTGTAAGTTCATGTCAAATTCGATGTTGGCAGGTTAGGTTTTGCGACAGTTTGTGTCAAAACTGACGCAAAACCTAACCTACTAACCTCGAATTTGACATAGACTTACAGTGTCACCAACATATTAACAACTTACTATGGATACATTTTTGATTGAGAAATTGTTGCAGTATCAATGTTGCCAGATTTATTTTTTATTAATTTCGAAATATTTCGAAAAATACGGCCCAGGGATTTTTTTTTTCATATTTTCCCAGGGTTCATAAGGCATCCCTCAGTAACGCACCGTAGAGTTAATCCGCCATTTTTTGGACACCCTGTATAGGTAATTGTGACAATTTATTTCTTTTTATAAATGTATGTGTTTGCATGTTAGTTAATAAAAATTATTTTTTGCATCTATCTGACTCGTACGTTTTGTTTTTATTATAACGACAATAATTTTTGTGCATATTTAAGTGCATATGTTTGCTATTTTACGTGCATATTTTCCAACTTTTAAGTGCATATTTATCCTAAGCCTGGTTATAAATAACTTAACTATTAAACTTCTTTATATTGTAACAATGAATATTTGATTTTCATGATAAAATCGAAATGTTTGTAAATAAATGGTTTGGCATAACGAAAGCAGAGTATTTGGTGAAAAGTGAAAATTTTAAACAATTATACTGGTGTTGGTGTGATATAATTTTACTTCTAAGGAAGCTATCGAGATAAAATTATCCGCAGTAAAAGATTTTAATATAAACCAAAAGTAAATGTAACAGAACAAACCTTTACATTCGAACTGCTAAAGAACGTCTTTTACCTATTTCTCGGAAGTACTTATGCACTCAGAAGCGGCGTGACACAAACGTCATGTATGAATCATCTCTCAACGCTTAGTTTATAGAAATACACTTGTTTGCTGTGTCAGTGAATTTTTAATTGTGTATCTACAGTTCTCAGTTTGTTATACCGTACCGTGTACATACACAAAAATTTAATTTTCAATAAAATAGAAAAATAATTCATAGTAAGCTAATAATCTAGCTATCTAAGCAGAAAACAGTTATTATAAAACAGGACGGATATTAGACTCTTATAATGATGTTTCAAACTGATATTAAAATTAATTAAATGATTTCCTGTCACTCAAATTACTTACACATTTGCTTGTCTAAAAGTTCATTTTCCTATTTTCTTGTTGGCATCTTTTTATTTATCTTGCATAATTTCTAATCGTGTTTAATGCTGTTCTCGTAGTCTGTAGCAATAGATTTATAATAAAATCTAAATAAATCAAAAATAAATAATTTAATTAATAAAATAGATATTTTAATCATGACTATTAATAAATACTATCGTTGGATGAATTTTCAAGAGCAGAAAATTAAAATTGGGCCCAGTTTTAAAATGTCTCAAATAGTATCAATAATATCGAATAAAGTGCTAAACTGAACCTTGAAACTTTACGTTCAAAGCACGAATCACCACCAATTCTTTGTGCCTTCATTTTAATTTAACTGAACTATCAAATCGTAGAACGTTACATTTGTTAATTTTTCTATTTAATTTAATTAATTATCGTGTTGCCTCTACACTTTTATCACAAATACAATTCCGACTGCCTGATTTAAGGACCAGATCTCAATTTTCATTTTTATACCCGCTTTCTAGGACTAACGTGCATTTCAAATCGCCTATTTTATCAATGTCAAATGCGTTCAGTAAATTCGAGGTAAATATTGATATATTTCATTCACAAGTGGTCAATTTCGTGCTGCAATTTCCAACAGAAGTGATTTTGTACTTGGGGAAATTTTTTATTATTATATTATAATATGTGGATTTAGGCGGTGCTTTCATTTTATTTTATTTTATTATTATAGGCACTGTTTCACTGTTGTGGTGTTATGTTATAGTTTAGTTTAGAAGATAATCAGTTATTTTGTTTTATTTGATTTAAGTCTTAGCGACAGTAATTTAATTACTAATTTTTTTATGTTTTATGTAATTGGGAATGTAGTTCCCGTAAACCTATTTATTATTATTCAAATAAACTGCAGTTTTACTTTTAAAATTTTAAACAAACTGTGAGTATAGCCGCTCATTTATTTGATGTTATCTTAATCGGCCTACCTAGCTTAACTGTGGCGAATCATACCTATTGCTTCCCTCATCTAATGTGGTTAGATGGGTTGCATATCTTTAGAAATAATTTTTTGAATAAGAATGTTTCAGATTGATACAAATTATAAGATTTTGGATTAAGATTAACATTGTTCAAACTTTTTTGTAGCTATTCTGATGGAAAATAACAATCTGAATGCACCGGCAGAGCAAAAATTCTGAAATTTGAATTAGTTGACCTTATATTTTCAATAATAGTTAGAAACAAATATAATAATTTCTTAAATTCTATTTAACTTTTTCAAAATTTGGGGTCGCGGGGGCATTTATAAGTACTATAGCGACATGTAAAATAGTCGTAATTTATTCCATCTGTAATAACAAAATTGTAATTTTGTTAGAAAGTTATTTCCATTCTTGGATAAATACCGGTATACGGCAACTTACTAAATGCAAGCCTTAACAAGCGGGCTATCAATGATCTACCATCGCAGCCAAGAAATATATTTTAATATAAACTCTTCCTAATAATGCCGTCCGAGGACGACGATGGTTGTAAATTGTGCAATACGAAAGTGAAAGCAAATGAATCCATAAAATGTAACGGAATTTCTATGAATGTATACCATCTAAAATGTGTTCACATGTCAACGAAAGACTTACAGGTGATTCAAAGCTGCAAAGGAGTCAAATGGTTATGCGATACATGCGCAGTAACACTAGAACAAAGGTTTCAAATGCAAAATAAAATTGAAAAACTGAATTCATACCTAGAAATGGAACTTAATAAATTCAGAGAATCACTAAATAACGTCTGTAATAGAGATACAAAAGTGGATTTACAAATATCTAAGACTGAAAATAGAAGCTATGCGGCAGCTGCAAGTCAAGCAAAAGAAGTTATAATAATTAAACCTAAAGTGAAACAAGAAAGTGAGAAAACTAAAGAAGTAATACAGAAAAACTTGGAGCCAGCAAAGCTAGAAGTAGCCGTAACTCAAATAAAGAATATTAAGGATGGCGGCATTCTCATCAAATGCAACGACAGAAGCCAGGCAGAAATAATCAAGCAAGCAGCTGCAAAGAAACTAAGTAAAAATTATAAGATAGAGATTCCAGAATTAAAGAAACCATGCGTAAAAGTGTTAGACATTGAAGATGAAATGGATGAAGAGGAATTAATAGAAACAATTAAGAAGCAAAATAAATGGATACCAAATTGTGAAACTGCTTTGAAAGTTATAACGATCAAGAAAATGCGTAGCAACTATATGGCAATTATACAGTGTGATATTTAAATATTCAACAAGATTATGCAACAGCAAGCGCTCTATACAGGGAATTTATTTTAATAGTTAACATAAGCGTTTCGTTTCTATGCCACCATTTAATCATACAGGCCATTTCCATAGTTACAAATGAGGCCGATAGATTAGAGCGTGTATTTTATGAGTTAACATAGGAATTATTACTTGCCAAAAAGACAATTAAAAGTTATCTTAATGTATCCCACTGAAGAAAAGATACAACAAACAAGTTGTTACTACGTATCTACTTTTTAGTTGCATACCTACATTCCGGTAACAAAATTAAAGTTTCTTATTAGCAAGTACCTAATTGAAATTCGTATGTTAACTCGTAAAATAAACGCTCTAATCTATTGATTTCATTGGTAACTATGGAAGTGACCTGTATGATTAACTGCTTACATAGAAACGAAACTGCTATGTTAACCATTAAAATAAATTCACGTATAGGATGGTCAAGATGCAGGATATTTGAGTATGTAAGTGTTTTCAGATGTTTCCAATGTGGGGATATAATCACAACTATTCACAAGGGAGATTCATGCCATTATAAAAAACGATGCAAGAAGTGTTTGAAGGATCATGAGTCTCCGGACGATTGCAAAAGTGATGAGGTGGTATGTGCCAACTGTGTAGAAGCCAACTCCAAACTGAAAATGAATTTGGAAGTAAATCATTCTATTTTCGATCCTGATTGTGCGGTATTCAAAAAATTGCTGGAAAAACAAAAACGTTACCTACAGTACACCTCCGATACTAAGTAGCAATCACAGACTGGTAACAGCAATATAGCCCGAAATAGTCAGATATTTAAGGTGTATCATCAAAATGTACAAAGTATCAAGAATAAAGTGGAACATTTGGAGTATACCTTACATGTAGAAAATATTGATATTGCTTGTTTCACCGAACATCATTTAAAATATGAAGAAGTAGAATTAATCAATGTAAACGGCTACTCCAAATGTTCTTCTTTTTGTAGGAACATTAACGAAAAAGGTGGTACACCTATATTCTACAAAAAATCTCTTAATGTGAAAATCACAGATATCTCTTATTTACATGAAACTTCGGCTAAAGAAAAAATCTTTGAAATCTGTGGAGTGCAACTTGTATTCAGAAGTGGTGCAAAAATCAAAATAATAGCAGTGTACAGATCTCCAAGTGCAGACTTCAACATTTTTTTACACGAACTTGACATCACCATGCGTAAATTATGTGAAAAAAATAATACAAAAGTGATCTTATGTGGAGATTTAAACGTTAATTACTTTTCCGAAACGGCAGCCAAATATGAGCTTATATATCTGTTTGACTCATACAATACGCAGATTTTAATAAATGAGGCAACTCGTTATTCTAATTGCTTAGATTATGTATGTACTAACTTGTCATCTGACAATATCGTATCTTGTAGCGTATCGCATAACGGTATCTCAGATCACTCGGCTCAAATCCTGGTGGCCGCTGTGGAAAACAATGATCAGTCTGGTAAAAATAGCTTTAGTAAAAGTAGATTATTTAATCAACAAAATTACAATACTCTGTATTATTACCTAGAAAAATAAATTTGGAATGAAGTGTACACTGCCATCAATCTGGATGACTCATGTGATAATTTTATAAATGCCTTATCATTTTATATTGACTTATCGTTTCCTTTTATTAACGTAAGGCAAAAAGTTTACACTAAACCATTTGTATGTTAAAACACCTGTATGAATTAAAAACCGTAACTAATCACCCAAGTAATATTTTGTTCTATAATAAATATAAAAGAATTTCTAAAAACGTTCTTAGGGCAGCCAAAAAGATGAGCAATAAAAATATATACAATAAAGCACAAAATCAAGGGCAGTATGGAGTATAATAAATAAGACACTCACGAATAAAAAAATCGAAACTAAACCTTTAGAAATAAAGATAAAAACAAAATTGTTGGTGACCCTCAAACACTATCGAATTATTTCAACCGCTATTTGATATATATTCCTAAAAACTTAAATGAAAAATTAGACGTGCTAAATATACCCACACACATCACATTAACAGACTGATAAAGTATATCCAACCATGTTCGTGGACCCTGTGAGCGAGTCTGAAGTATTTAACATAGTCAATAAATTGAAACCATCCAATTGTTGCGGTCTTGATAATATAAGTGTAAATACTCTCAAACAAATAATTCCTTACATTATCACTCCTTTGACATTTTTGATAAATTTGTCTATAGCAGATGGTGCATTTCCAAAAATACTTAAAATAGCAAAAGTAATCATGCTTCATAAAAAGGGTGACCAAAGTTGTGTGGAAAACTATAGACCAATATCGTTACTATCGTTACTATCGGCAATATCAAAAATTATTGAAAAGGCAATTTTCAACAGAGTTAATAAATACTTGAGCAAGTATGCTATTATCACACCTAGCCAGCATGGCTTCCGTAAGGGTAGATCTACCCAGTCGGGCATCGTGGACTTTGTAAATAATCTCTATAACAGTTTATACCAAAACAAAAAATGCATCGGATTATTCATGGACCTAAGTAAAGCAATTGATCTGATACCTCATGAACATCTAGTAGAAAAATTAAATAAATATGGCCTAAGAGGAAAAATAAATGACTGGGTGCCGTCCTACCTTTCTGGAAGACAACAGGTTGTGTGTATAGATGGAGTAAATTCAAATGAATTGAAAAAAGTTGTGGAGTACCGCAAGGGTCTGTTTTAGGGCTCTTGCTATTTTTGTTATTCATAAATGATCTTCCCTCAGCAGTTAATGCCGAAAATCTGACAATGTTCGCGGATGACACTTCCTACATGTGTTCTGACACATCTCTTGCAGGTGTTTTACGTTATTCTCAGCAAACGATTGATCGGCTCTCTAAATGGTTCAGTGCAAACAGGTTGTTTTTGAATGAGAACAAGTCAGTGTTTGTCAAATTTTCCCTAAGAAACAACGAAGATGAAAGTAACAGAAGTAATTTGCTTAGAATTAACAATAAATCAATTGAACAAGTTCCATTTGTCAAGTTCTTAGGTGTCTACATTGACAAAAACCTAACTTGGGAAAAGCATCTTGACGTTCTATGTGGAAGGTTAACGCAGTTATGCTTTGCTTTGTATAGACTGCGATACTGTGCAGATAGAACAGTCTTACTACTATGCACATTTCGTTTCCCGTATTGCATATGGTATAATTTTCTGGGGTAACTCGCTCCATGCAATCAGAGTTTTCAGACTTCAGAAAAGAGCTGTAAGAAGTATTGTTGGCGCTGTAAGACTGGCGTCGTGTAGACAAATCTTCCATGATTTACGGGTACTTTCTTTGACTTGTATATTTATATTGGAAACACTATGTTATGTAAAGCAGAGTTATGAATCATTTGCCACGAACAATTTTAACCATGACTACAGTACGAGGAATGCCAATGAGTTAATTCTGCCGTTACATTTTCTTGCAAAATATGAAAAGAGTCCTAGGTATATTGGTATAAAGTTATATAACAAGATGCCTAGCTCTCTAAAAACGCTTAAGAACCTAGCAACATTCAGGAAAAAACTTTATAATTACTTATTAATGTACAATTTCTATACAATAGATGAATATTTGGACCATTAGTTACTCTTCAATTGTTACAGTATATACGCAATTTATGTATTGATCATGTGTGACTTTGTATTGTTAATGTGTGATTTGGTTAGTCTTACACCAGTTTGTATTGGTTTTGCACAATAAATTATTATTAATTAAATTATTATTAATTAATAAGAGATAGGTAACATATACTACTCGTACAAATGCAAGCAAATTTTAAATAACAAAGTAATGGACTTAACTGTAATGTATGTATTAAGAATAAATTAATTTAAATATCCTACTTACTATTAGGTTTATCGGTCTAAACACGCATCTTTCCGAGACTCTTATTTAAATTACTAAAATGAAACCAATTACCATAAGGTTACCCTTGCACTATTGCAAAATATTTTAATCTTAATTGAACTTTATCTCAGGGTTCAAGTACCTAACATTGACGTGACTTCGTTCAAATACACAACTTGTCATTTAACTCAAAAACCAAAAATTGACAGCAAACAAATCACAAGTAAAATTTTAAAACTTAAACGAAACCCTACATTACTTATTCTCCCGTTACCACACACTTCGCCACTATCAACTGCTTACCTCTGTTCATCAAATTTAGAGATCATGCATATATTTTAGTAAACTATATACAAGGACTCTAATCAAATCCAATATACAGTTCAACCAAGCACACAAATAACACGGAAAATATGTGAACAAAATCTAAAATTCAAGTTTGGCGTCGAGGTACATTCACACGAAAAACACAAACGTCACTTCGCTATTGATGCTATAGCGTTAGATACAAGTGTCTAATGTCCATGGTTCTAAGTGTTGTAGTTAATTAGTTTTCTTATTCTTTGTTGCTTTGTTGCTATTGCTGTCGTTGTTAGTATTGCTCTTCAACGTTAGTTACTGTTGCTATCGGTTACATAGTTGTAGTTTAATTTCTGGCAGTTGGGTTTACAACCTCAAACAGTAAGTATTAAATTTTTTCTGGAATTTTACCGTAAGTAGCATACATTAATAATAATTTGTTAACATATATTGATGTAATACTAAATTCCTTTTAATATACCGTAATCCGTTTTTCAAACGTAGGCTGTTGTTTTGTTCCAACACATGTTTTTTGTTTACGTATAATATGTGGGAGTTGTTCTTCAGTAAAAAGTAGAAAAATAATAAGCATGCGTTCCAAAATAATTTATTTAATTTTTTAAAGTAAAATTTATAGTAAGTGTTCCAAGTAAAACCTTTCTTCTGAGTCACTTATAATAATTCTGAAAGTTGTACGTAAAACACATATATAATGAAAACAAAACAGCAACCTACTAAATCTAAACGTTTTAAAAACAAATTGCTCTTCAATTCTTTGATCAAGGATAGCTTAGAACTGAATGATTTGGACATATGCTTATTAGAGTTTTTCTCTTATTTTTTGATGCAGAATCTCTCTGCAGTCGTTAACCTCTTAACAGAAGTGTCGTGATCATATGGTATCGGTATGATGCAGAATGCCGCCGTTATATTTGTTATATTTGTGCAATTTTGAAACACCATGTACAACATTTTTTAAAAATAATCTGTTTGTGCCATGATAAATAAATAAATTTGTCTTTATTGAACACACATATTAAAAATTAACAATTACTTTATATATTGAAAATAAAAAAATAACTATGCGTTCAAAGGGTGTAGTTCAGCAAGTGTCCCTTGAGCCACCCGCTGGTTTTACACTTAACCCAACACTATTATAAATAAATAACAGTTCAGTGAGACAAATGTCTCATTTAAAAAAACAAAAAAGACCGTTTTTCAAATAGAACGCGTATTAAATAAACTGTACCCAGACCTGGAAGGTGTCAAAGTGGTACGCTGCATCGGAACATTCTGGAAGCTGTCAAAGTGGTTGCCTAACCGATCGAGGTTTTAAGGCACAGAGGGTCGCAGCTCCGTTTGGCTGCTGAAACAGTTTTTATTTAATACGCGTTCTATTTGAAAAACGGCCTTTTTTGTGACTTCTCGAAAACCGGAAGTGTCACGTGACTGAAATTCGGTTAATGACCTGACATGACCATTCCAAACATATAACTTTCATAACTTTTTTCTCTATCTCTTACGGCTTGGCTGCTGAAACAGCGTCCCATACAGACAAAATGGCGTCCCAGACAGACAAAACTGCGTCCCAGACAGACAAAACAGCGTCCCGGACAGACACGTCTATTAGATAAAGGATACTGGAAACAAAATACGCACTGAAAACTTAGAAATAATTTTTGTCGTGATAAATCGAGAGGGCATAATAATATTGCTACTATAGTTACGCGAATTGTTTACGTTTTTGTCGCGTCCACGTCCGTTTTTGCATTCCGTCGTGTAAGCAAAATAAAGATAGGAATGAAGTTATAATGTTACCTATACACCTTGTTTCCTTGACAACCTTTAAAGCTCGGCGTGCTTTAATCGCCTGTTTTCGCACGCTCAGGCGTGATTTATTGGGCGATTCTGATGCAGGTATAATAAAAAATAAATTTTGATATATGGTCTTTTTAAATTGAAAAGAAGAGTACCGTTTATATTCATATGGGACGGAGTTGTACAATTTTGAAGAATTATATGTAAAAGACCTTTGAAACATAACTAGTGGTTTAGAAATCAAATCTTTTCTACGGATGTTAATATTATGAGCATCCGTCCTGAATACGATTTTTTTTGTACAAATTAATATGGATGTGTTTTAAATAAATATTTTGCGAAAAAGACACATGGAATGAAAAAGGCGCCGCCTTTCCAATTTCAGCCATTTTATTAATTTCAGCGTATAACTAATATGATTAGTTCTTATTTTACCAAAAATCATTCGCAAGAACGCGTTCTGCACCACCTGAATCTATCTAGAACATTCCTTTGAAATGCATGGACCATATACCGAATCACAAAAGTTAAAATGTGAAAGTACGAGTGAAGCGCAGAAAAATATTTTAGATTTATAGCTAACAAGATTTCTAATACCATAAAATATATGTATTTTATATTTTCCAAGGATTTTTGAATACAACCCTTCACATGATCTTTAAATGGAAGGTTAATATCAAATGTTAGACCTAAATTTCTTGTAGTTTTTATAAATTCAATTTTGGTGTTATTAATTTGTATATTTAAAATCGTCATCACCTTCTCACGGAGTCTTTGATTAGGGGTTTTTCCAAAAAAACAATAGTTTTGATTTAATCGGATTTATTTTTAATGAATGTTTATCAGTGTTATTTACTCATTTGTTAAGATCCGAGTTAATAAAATTAGCAGCTGTATGTACATCTTCTTCTAGAAAGGAGTAATAAAGTTGTGTATCATCTGCGTATAAATGGTATTTGGAATGTTTTATGGTGTTTGTGAGAACAGATGTATAAATTGAAAACTAAATGGGAGCTATTATCGAACCCTGGGGAACTCCACAGGTTACTTTATGGCTTTCTGATTGCTGTTCATTATATGTAACATATTTCGATCGACCGGTTAAATAATTAGACACTAGTTAAAATTTCCGCTGAAGCCTATGAAATGCAAAACTGATAGCAAAATTCGGTGATCGATAATATCAAAAGCTTTAGAAAAATCTAAAAGCACTAATACAGTGAATTCATCCTTAACTAAAGAAGTTAAAATAACATCTGTAATTTTTAGAAGTGCTGTTTATTAGCTGTAACCCGAATGAAAACCAGATTGTAAATTTGGAAGTAATTCAAACTTTTGAAGATACACTTGGATTTGGTTATCTAATTTTTTTTTCAAATATTTTAGAAAGCACAGGAAGAATGCCCACGGGTCTTAAATCTTTAAATTCTTTTGGTGCCGATATTTTTGAAGGTGGATGAACCATTGAGGTTTTCCACACATCTGGAAATACAGCGTGTTGTATACAGAAATTAAATAAATGAGTTAAAGGAGGCAAGATTATAGGACACGCTGCTATAATTAATTCCAAAGAAATTTTATTATGTCCACAGACATTTGATTTTAGTATTTTTATTATTGTATTTTTATCTATCATATTGAAATCAAAAATTTCTGTTACTGTCTCTAATTTGTTGGTGGAGTACAATTCTAATAGATCGTTTTTTGTACTGCTAAGTGATGAGAGGAATTTATAAAAAAATCGTTGATTTTATTTACAGTTTGCAAGTTAACTGGTAGAGTTCCTGTTTTTTTTATAACCTAATCCTAGTTTAGATAACTGATGAAATATGTTTGTTTTTTTTTATTTGTATTATTATTAATTGCAAATTATATGTAGGCCTTTTTTTCTCGGTGTACGGCATTTGTAACTAACTTACGTAGTAATTTATAGTAATTCCAATGCGTATTAAGTTTACTACTTCGAAACCTTTGGAGAGCTTTATCTCTGAGCTTCATCATAAACTTTAAATTTTTTTTAAGCCATGGTGCAGGTTTTTTCGAGGCACGAACAATTTTTATTGGAGCATAAATATTATATATTGCTAATAATGCTTTGAAGATGAGTGAGAATATTTTCATGATTAGTAATATCTGATCTGTATTTTATAATTTCTGGCCGGTGGATTGGAGTCGTTATATTAAGCTCAGAAAGTAAAATTCCGTGGTCAGATATATTGTCATTAAGATCAGCAGTAGCAGTTTTGACTAATTCAGGTTTAGGTGTCAAGGATCTGGTGGAAAACCGCCAGATAACAAACAGTAACCCTCCAATTATCACTACCAAACAGGTAAACGCTGCTGTTCTGGAAGCGTGTCAAGAGCAGAAAATTACTGAAGTTATTAATAATGAATGGAAGACGATGGATCGCAAGAAATATCGTAATAATAAACCCAAAGGAATTATCGGAGACAAAGATATTAAAGATAACGAAGATTTAAAGGTGGTACCAAAAAAGGCACATATCTTTGTTTCGAGATTTGCCCCAAACACAAAAACTGAAGCTATCCTTAAACTTATAAAACCTGAATTTTTAGAAGCTCAATGTAATGAATTAACATCTAAATATCCGGAAGAATATTCTTCTTTTAAAGTGACAGTTGATATTAAAAATATTGTCAAAGCTATGGACCCTTCCGTTTGGCCATCCGGTATATATGTTTCTAGGTTTTTTCAAAGGAGGTCACCACCTGCAATGAAGATTTAGTTTCTACTGCTAATTTCGAATTTAAATGCAAAACATCGTTAAAAATTGTGTACTTAAATGTGCAATGTTTAACAAACAAAATGAAGGAAATGCAAGTTTTTTCAATTAAACATCAACCTGATATTATATGTGTGTTGGTGAACACTGGTGCAACCAATACAACATAGCGTTAATGACTTTAAATGGTTACGATCTATTCATGGAGGATCCCTTATCTTCATCAAACAAAGGAAGTTTAAAGTTACAGTTATCAACTGTGACACATTTGCACAAGATTTTTTGTTAGAGTGTTGTGCAGTGCTTCTAGAATTAGATCACTTTAAATGTTGTGTCATAAGTGCCTACTGTCCTTCACCTCCGCCACCACGTTCTCGGGATTTGAAGGTACTTATTGAAAAATTAAGTGAATTATTAGCTCACTGTCATCTAAGGGTTACTAATGTTTATTTTTGTGCTGATTTAAATATAAACTACTTAAAAGATAATCTAGATAAACGTATGTTAAGAGACCTATTATTAAGTTTTAATATGCGTTGCTCATCGACTGAACCAACTAGAGTTTTTAAGAATAAAGATGAGAGGGTCACATCTACAAAGATAGATTACATAGCTATTAGTGAAAACAATACCCCGGGTAGTACCGTTGTAGTGCAGCCAAACATTGGTGATCATTTAGCTATGATTCATCAATTCGAGATTGGCTCCACTAACACGAAGTCTAATAATCATAGTAGTAACTATTATTATCACAGAGTTTTTACGAAATATAATTTAGATAATTTAAGAATATTCTTGAATAATACTAGTTTTATCAAGATATATAATTTAAGCAATAATGTAAATCAAGCATTTAATGCATTTCTGGATATTCTTACCTGGGCAGTTGATGTACATTGCCCAGTGCTTAAAAGGACAAAGAGAAAATTAAAACAAGATAACAGTTGGGTCACATCTGAAATAATTAAAAAAGGCAATGAACTTAAGAACTTCTATTGGTTAGTTCAAAATATAAATAATCCGGAGTTGTACAAAACCTATAAAAATAAAAAACATGAATACAAAATTTAAAAAAAAAAGGAAGCAAGAATATTATAGTAATATCATTAATAGTGCTAATAATAAACCTAAAGCAATATGGCAATTTGTGAATAGCAGTATTGGCAGGGATACAATTTCAAAAGACATTGTTATCAAGTATAATGGTATGGAATTAAACGATCATACGCAGATAGCAAACGGCTTTGCATTCCACTTCTCTAATATTGCAAAATACAATTTATCGAAGTCTTTTGGAAATAATATTTCCAAAAGTTGTACGTTGCCAACACCCAATAATAACTCCTTTTTTCTCGAGCCTATTACTGAACAAGAAGTGATTGATATCATTAATAACCTGAAACGTAAAAACAGTGTCGGTATCGACAACATATCAACTGCAATACTAAAAGAAGTCGCTAATGCTGTAGCAAAACCGTTAGCCCATATTATAAATTTATGCTTTACCTCAGGGCAGTTTCCAACTAAATTAAAAATCGGGAAAGTTTCACCAGTATACAAAAAAGGTGACTCTTTGGACATTAATAATTATAGACCTATAACGGTAGTAAGCACTCTAAGTAAAGTTTTTGAAAAAGCAATATATAAGAGAACAATGTCTTTTATCATTAAGTATAATCTTTTACCTGCTAATCAACACGGTTTTTGTGAAGGCAAATCTACTGAAACTGCCTCTTGTGCACTTATTGAGTATGTATATGAAGAGCTAGATGGAGGAAAACACATGGCTGCCTTATTTTTTGACTTATCGCGTGCATTTGATACGCTTGATGTAAAATTTATATTAGATAAGATGTCTATGTTAGGTTTTAGAGGTAATGCTTTGGAGCTGTTCAGATCTTATTTATGTAAGAGGAAAATGTGCGTTAAGGTGCAAAATAGTGTGTCAAAAACTGTTAACTGCGAACTTGGAATTCCCCAAGGGTCTGTGCTGGGACCACTGGTTTTTATATTATATATAAGTGACATTTCTAGCAGTATAAAATCAGGAGTTGTAATAAATTACGCTGACGATACCACAATAGTGGTTTCAGCCCAGACTTATCAGGACGTGGTTGATCTAACAGCTGCAGCAGCATGTGAGTTTCAGTCATGGTGTAAACAGAATAATTTAATTCTTAATGCTGAAAAGACAGAGTGTATTTCTTTTAAAGTTACTGCTCCAGAAAATAGTCTTTCTTTTAACTTTGCTGGTAGTTTTATAAAATCAGTTGACTGCACCAAATTTTTAGGCACATATTTGGACGGAAAAGTCTGTTGGGGGCAACAGATCGATTCAGTTTCAAAAGTAGTAATTAGGGCATGTTTTGCTTTACGTCAACTTAAAGAAGTACTTTCAGTAGACTGTTTAATAAATGTCTACTACAGTTTAATTTATTCCTACTTAACATACAATGTTGTGCTAGGGGGAGGAGGGACTGACAGCCATCGAATTTTTGTTTGTCAAAAAAGGGCTATCAGAATCATTTTTAATATGAACAGTAGAGACTCTTGCCGTTCTACTTTTAACCGTCATAAAATTATGACTTTTCCGTCTATTTATATATACAAACTTTTATTGCTAATTAAGATGACAATTAGTAAACATGCTGTAAACCTCCACAGTTATCCAACTAGACATGCAGGTCAGCTAATTTTCGAGCAACATAGAACCATAAAATATGAAAAGTCTCCTATCTATGCAGGGAAACGATTATTCAATAAGTTAATGGGGACACGTAAGAGATATGAGCTTCATAAAATTTAAGAAGTGCATAAAATCGTTTTGATTAGCCAAATGCTACTATAGTATTCAAGAATATACAAATGACCAATTCGGTGGTCTGCAGTAGCTGTGGAGTTTTATACATGTACAATATGTGTACTGTGACTTTTACATGTTTTGTACAGTTTCATTGACTGGTTGCTTTTATTATTTATTGTTTATGTTATTTATATCCTAGTCTGACGTAGCCAATGTTTATCCTCTGTAAATCAAAAGGCTTTAAATAAATACATACATACATACATACATACATACATACAATATGTGGTCTAGCAGAGTGATTGATGAGTGTGCAATTCTAGTGGGTTCCTTAACAATCTGTTTAATATTGAAAGATTCCAACAAACCCAATTACTGCAGAAACAAACAACGGCTTATTACTATTTAGTAGATCAAAATCCAGATTGTAACACGGCGTTTTGCCTAGCCCTACACCTACTGAATTACTACGGTACAATGCCCTGGTTCGTTAGCTTATCCAGTCGGTGAGCTATGAGGCTCTATTTACACCGTCGGTACAGCTAAGAACAACTACTATTGTTGGGGTCAGCTCGTTAACACCTGAAATGTTGTACTTACGAATGCAAACACCAACGGTAATAAAAACCCAACAATTTACAGGAATACATATAATCTGTAAACAAACATGGACACACAAAAAAAAATATACATGAAAACAAGTACACAAAGCAGTTCTGCACTGCACATGAAAGAAAAGCTCCTTAACTAGATTCCAAACGTTCAGTATTGCATGCAAAGTCAAAGCTCACGAGCGCAATACCTAAAATAATTCCGCACACACAAATAGTTCGAACGCAAAGTTGTCGATTCGTGTCGTTATTCGCCGCCACTAGAGCCAAATCAGCAAATGACGTAATGCCGGCCAGTAATTTCCCGTTTTCTGGCAGTGACCCACTTGCTCATAGTTGAGCAATGGTTCATTACAACAATTATTGACAATGTTGTAATTGTTGTTGAATCTCTTAGCGCGATTGCAAACAGAACTAACCTTGTTCCCTTTATTCCACCAGTAGCCCAGGGATCTCTGAGGTGCTGCGGTTGAAACTGCTTTTCGAACGCTGTCAATTGTTTCGCTTCTTGGCTTGCAACTCGCCTAGAGCTGCACATACCCCGTGGTGGGCACGCGTAAGGCTTTACTTGGTGAATTTAGGCACGAACCAATTGATTCGCACTATTCGCCTATTAGGGCGCAAATCAGGGCGACCTTCGCACTTTGTAGGTTTTACAGCGCATGAGTTCCCTTGCAGGCCTCAGCGTCGTTTCAAATTCGCCACTTCTTGTTCTCCGAATAAACTTGTATTGTTAGCACATTTTCTCACGTAACACTGGCGTGTCCACACATAGCATTTCTCACTTATGATGCGATGCTACGTAAATAAATATAAGAACACATGCTGCTGGGTCTTATTACTAATTGGGTATATAATAAAAAGGTATGAAATGGGTAAATACAAGTGGCACAAATTGGCCCGTTTCAAGATCTCCAATGCATATAATATTGTCTGAAATACGAGGAGCGTTCAAATATGAACGGTAATTTGAATTGCGCTCCAAAAAACAATGACATACACAAAAGTTTTATACATTAATTAATGCTCTGGAATATGACCTACATTCATTCAGTCGTTAAGTCGCCATAATGCATTTTTGTTCAATTGGCAAGCATAAGTGAGGTGGGAGTGCATGCAAGCGTGGAATAACGCATTAGTAGTAAATTTCTTATCAACGAAAATATCAAACGACAAGAAATTTGTGTAAGAGTTAAAAGACAGTTTGATGAGCAACTACTATCAGGCATAAGCGTTTACAAAAGGAGCAAAGCGCTTAAAAATGGTTGCAAAGGTGCGGAGAATCACCGCAATCTCGCCAGAAGAGAATGCTGACAGAGTAAAATGCACTTATTTGAAACGATTGTCGATTTACAGTGAAGGATATAACTTCTGCGTTAAATATCAGTAGGGGCAACTTGAAAAAAAACGCGAGTTCTCTGTCTGCGTCTTACAAGATAATGCTCGACCCCATTTCGCTATTCACACGCTGACTACGATCCAAAAATTTAATTGGACCATGCAGTCCTATTTAGCATACATTTCGGACCTTGTTCTATCAGTTTCTTATTTGCTTGGACCCTTAAAAGAGTTTCTAGGAGAAAAATACCTCATTGTAATTAAGAAGTCATCGAAATTGTTCCGAGATGGGTGCGATAGCACCCAAAAGATTTTTTTTTCGTGGAATACAGAAACTTCCGGAAAGATGGCACCAGTTTATTAAAAGAGAGGAAGGCTGAGTAGAATAATGACATGATATACATTAGACTTCTTGCGTTTGTTTTTGAGTAAATATTAAATTATCGTTTAAATTTGAACGCTCCTCGTAGTAATCAACATTGGATAAAATATTTCAAATTCGTTGCAAAAGCGGCGTAGTCGTACTTCAAAGAGGGTCTATATATAACCGTTACTAAAAGCGGAGTTTTATTAATTTGCATTGTGATTGTAAAAAATTCCAACGTTTTTATATTTATATATATGTTAATTTCAGCTACTCTCCATCTGTTGTTATAATAAAAAGCGACACCTGCGCCTTTCCATTTCTATCTCTTCGTAAAATATGATAATTGTGTAGTAATATTGTCTGGTCAGGTATATTTGCGTTTAACCAGCTTTCTGAAATGGCTATTAAATATAGATTTTTGTTTGTAAAATAATCCAAAAAGTCGTTATATCCATTTAACAATAATCTTGCCTGTATATGTGGAATTTTAAGGGAAACCATGTAGCAATTTGACGACCGCAAGTCTTTCAAAATGTGCGTCGATTGCCCACTGCAATGTACATACTAAGCACAAGTGTTACAAAAATTGTAATAAGTAAAGAAAAATTTTATAAGTCGAATAATTACAATAAGCAGAGGATTCTTTGAAACAATAAAGAAGCCAATTTGCGATCGATTACTAATAATAATCTATGGCAGTATAATCGCAGATCAACCCCCTTATCATTTATACACCACGGTAGCTCAGAAATGTTCTTACTCACCGCAATGGCCTAGCTAGCTTCAGAGTCGATGGCCTTAGGTCGCAGATTTCTATCATCAGCTGATCAGCTGCAAGCTTCTTTAATAATAGTCAAAAAAACACAGGGTGCCAGAAATCACAGATTTCAATAAATAAATAAGATAATAGCAAGCAATTAAGTTTATTTAATTAGCAGATCATATTTGATTGCAACATCAGTAATACGTTGGTAAATTGTTTATCACAATATTAAATGGTTTGAATACAATATAATACATGAGCTGAAAATGCGACACGCACAGCGAAAATATGTGAACCTCTTTTAGGCTCTTAGATTGAATTTAATTGCAATTCAATGAAGGGATAAGCTTACCACTGTCATATGTAATAACCGTTATCTCGGTAGTGATATTAAAATGGCGTGAGAGCACTTTTTACAAGATTTTTAATACGTATTCATTAAGCAAAACTTTAAATTTGTGAAAAGTAGATCATAAAATAATTATTACATTATGTTTTAAATTTATAAAACGGAGCTTTAAATTTATGAATTGTAAATTGAAACAATTATTACATTAAGTTTTCAACTTATAAAGTGTAAATTAAATTTAGAACTGGTAAATCGGTTAACGGTGATGGAACGTCGTAGATATCTGAGACTAACCTGGTTGTGACAAAAAAGTCGCATGTAGGCGACGAATAATTGGTCCAGGATAATCGTAACGTGACAGCTTTCGGCAGTACTGACCTCGCGGCCAAAGTAGATAAGGAAACGAACGCCTCACGTCACGAACGGCAGGTTCACAATGGCATTCCAGAAGGAGCTGCAGGCCCACGTCATATGCCAATTAGGACAGCAAACGTGGCGTCAATCCAAATAAGAAATCGCCCCAAAAATACAGCGTTAAAAGCGGTATTTAGAAGCGGTAATTAAGAGGTGACGTTGAAAAAAATAACGTCAAGGAAAGAGCTAATACAAAAACGGGAAATTACTACAATTGAATATCAAACCAAGTAGCGAAAAAATACCTGATTCCATTCATCAGCCCGCAAACGAAATTTAATATTGAGGTGCTAAAGCACGCAAAGTGCCTTCTTGGAACAAATTGCTCCAACCAAAAGCGAAATGTAAAATGAGGTCGAGAACGGACAAATGACCGCGGCGGCTGGTGCAAGGAGATAACAAGTGAATTTCGGAAAAACCAAATCCAGCGCCTTTGCGCGGACAAGCTTGATATGAATTGAAATACAGCGGGTTATAACTCAAGTGAACATATACAGGCTGGCCCGGGATTGATGAATAAATGACGAAACAAATAGCAGGAGCTAAAGATTTGTTTCATCTTTTTGGCTCCACCATTTGCTATTGTAATGAGCATGAACGAAAGATTCATTCTTTTATAGCAATAGTTATAAATAGTTGTAAAAATAAGAATTAATTTCTAGCTACTAAGTAAGTACTACCAAGTTCGAGAAAAAATATATATGACAGTGCTGATAATAACAACCAGGGAGACATTAATATAAATATAAATACATGGTCATGCTTTGATAATGAGTATATGAACGAAACATAAAAATATTTTTATAGTAGTAAAGTAAAACCATAAAATAATTCAAGTTTGTAAAATAGAAAAATTTAACTAATCACTCACTTTTTTGTTGGAGACGTTTTGATATCGGCACATGCAGCATCACTTGCATTACCCTACGATATTAATTGCATGTGTGCCCGTACAGTGTCTATTTCCTACACCTTTTGCTTCTTCGATTATCTTGTCCATAATACGATTAAAGATCATAGGGGATTGAGACTATTCTCTTGTCTAATTCCTTCTATGATTGCTTGATCTTCTTTAATTTCTTTGTCCATCCTTATTATTGTTGTGTTCCCTGCGTCATATCTATAAAGCGAATATATCCCGGCTCATTAAATTCAAGGGCGCTTTTCTTCACTTATCTCACTATGTATAAAAATCGAGTGAGTTGTTGATCTATTAAAAAGCCTTGTTTTTCCTCACTTATTTTAATAAGTTTGCTTAGTTTTCGGAAAATGTTTGTAAATAGTTTGGACACTGAGCTTAACAACGTGATTACTCCATAACTTTTGGGGTCTTTTTTATAAATGGGTATAGTGATACTTTATGTTCAAACTTTGGAATTGTAGTATTGATTATAGTATTTTGGAATAGATTGGTGATTTCAAATATCAGGTGGTTTTCTCTATATTTCATCAGCGTGTCGCTGATATTGTCTTCGTTAGATGATCTTCTATTTTTCGTTTGATATGAAACTAGCCTGCGATTATTAAAAATATACTCGACGCAATTGCCAATGCCCCGAGTTCGCACAAAGATATCTCAGGTTTTACAAGCGGCTCCAATAAAATACCCGCCGCTAGCTCCCAAAACAAAGAATAACGCAAGCTTAACGAATTCCTTAAAATTAGTGAAATCTCCGCCGAACGCAAGCTAACGGTTTTTCGAAACAAACCATTTTCGCCTATAATAAGCAAACGAAGAAACCATGCCAGCTTAACAGATAATAGGGAAAGGCTTAAATATCCGCAGACGATACTTGCTGTAGCAAAATATAAGGAGTTAAGACCGCCGTATTGACGTGTCTTATTAATCAAAAGGGAAATACATTAAAAGTGCGGATTAAAAAGAAGCGCGCAGATTATTCAAAATTCACGGATCGAAAGTATATACATATGTATAGCGAGTGAGGTATCAAACGATGCAGTTTTGCGTCATCTGAAAGGTGCGACTAATGGCATCTCGCTATCGGTTTCATTAGCGGAGCCCCGGCCACATTAAGTAAAATTACTCACGACGGAAGAATGTTATTACATATAAACAAATGGCAACTTGTTCAACAGTATGGTGCAAGTTTAGATATACTAATATTATTGTACGTAATTATGGAAAAAAGACATTATTTTTTTCGATTATCAGAAACAGAATAAAATCTGTTGAAAGAGACCGACTTCTAAAAACGAAAACTGCACCAGTCACCAGATATTCGATTTGAAAGAGACAGATTTTTAAAGTTGTATCGAGAAAAATTTCTGGGAAATGTCATCCATGTCGTTTTATTGATTTAAAAAAAAACTTTTGCTTCAAATAATATTCTTGCTCTTAAGCTGAAAGTGATGCTGATCGATTAATAGTTACAACAGCTCCTAATGCATCAAATAAAAACATAGTCGTAGTATCAGAGAATATAGACTTATATTAACATCTTTAGTTTCTCCTCATAAAGATATACATATATTGGTTAAAACCTGCCAAAAATAAAGAAAATAAAAAAATATCTTCTTCTAAAAGCCTGCAATTTTCGCATCCCAATTGTAGTGAGCATGTACTTTCTGTACATGCTTTAACTGTATGTGACACAATTTCAGCATGTTTTAACAGAGGAAAGATTCTTTTTCTTCTTCTTGTTAAGGTGCTTATCCGATTTCGTATATTTGCGATCAACACGGCTATCTTCACTTTATTGGTTGCAATTCTAGATAACTCATTGGATGATTACTCATACCACGGCCTTAGGTTCTGCAACCAAGAAAATACTCTTCTGCGTTCTGGTCCACGTTTGCCATATATTTTGCCTTGGATAATAGATTGTAGTAGGACGCACTTATTCTCATTCCTGATTATTTTCATTCTCTCCAGAACTTGAATATTTATTACACGGTCTTTCCATAATATCCACAATATTTTTCGGTATAACCACATTTCAAAGGCTCTGATTTCTTTTGTGATTGTTTCGTTAAGTGTCCAGGACTCGACCCCATAGAGCAAGATGGGAAAAATTTAGCATCGTAGCATGTCAGTTTTGGTGTCAAGGTGCAGATCATGGCTTTTGAATATAGTTTAACTAGCTGTTACCCGCGACTTCGTTCGCGCGAGATTCGTTATTTGTGTATTAAATAATGACTAATTATTTTCTGTCATCCCACCCCATCCCATCCCATCTTATCCCCGTTCCCGTCCCCGTCACCGTACCGTCGCTTCCTGTCCCTTCCCGTCCCGTTTCGTCCCGTCCCGTCCCGTTCCCTCCCCTTTCATCCCAGCCCTTTCCTTTCCGTCCAGCCCCGTCCCGTCTCGTCCCTTCCCGTCCGGTCCCATACCGTCCAGTCCAGCCCCGTCTCGTCCCGTCCCGTCCCTTTCCGTCCAGTTCCGTCCCGTCCGGTCCCGGCCAGTCCAGTCTCGCCAAGTCCCGTCCTGTTCCGTCCTGTTCCGTCCTCTCCCCTCCCCTTCCAATCCATCCCTTTCTTTTTCTTTCCGTCCCGTCCCGTTCCGTTCCGTCCCCGCCCCCGTCCCTTTCTCCGTCCCCGTCTCCGTACCGTCGCATCCCGTCCCTTCCCGTCCCGTCCCGTCCTGTCCCCTCCCCTCTCATCTCAACCCTTTCCTTTCCGTCCCGTCCCGTCCCGTCTCGCCAAGTCCCGTCCTGTCCCGTCCTCTCCCCTCCCCTTCCATTCCATCTCGTCCCTTTTCTTTCCGTCCCGTCCCGTTCCGTTCCGTCTCGTCCCGTCCCGTCCCGTCCCGTCCCGTCCCGTCCCTTTCCGTCGCGTCACGTACCGACCAGTCCAGTTCCGTCCCGGCCCGTCCCTTCCCTTCCCTTTCCTTCCCTTTCCTTTCCGTCCAGTTCTGTCCCGTCCCGTCCCTTCCCTTTCCATCCCAGCCCTTTCCTTTCCGTCCCGAACCGTCCCGTCTCGTCCCTTCTCGTCCCGTCCCTTCCCGTCCAGTTTCGTCCCTTTTCGTCCCGTCCCATACCGTCCAGTCCAGTCCCGCCCCGTCTCGTCCCGTCCCTTCCCTTCCTTTCCCGTCCAGTTCCCTCCCGTTTAGTCCCGTCCCGTTCCGTGCCGTCCCGTTCCTTCTCTTTTCGTTCAGTCCCGTCCCGTCCCGTCCCGTCTAGTTCCGTCCCGTCCCGTCCCGTCTAGTTCCGTCCCGTCCCGTCCAGTCCAGTCCCGTCCCGTCCGTCGCGTCCCTTCCCTTATGTCATGTCCACCGTCTTGGACTTAAATGCCATTTTCGCAACCAACGTCCCAGAAAACTTCAATAACGACACCCATATCGTATTTTAGGCTTATTTATCCCATTTCACCCCCTAAGGGGTTGATTTTTGGAAAATCACAAAATACGTGTTGGCTTATTTGTCTTTAGGAGTACTCCTACGAAGTTTCAAGTCGAAATGTCTATTTAATATTATTTCTCCATACAAAATTGGAACCCCCATTTTACCCCTTTAGGGGTTGAATTTCGAAATATCCTTCCTTATTCCTTGTATATATCATAAATCAGCTTTCTAGGTCCAATGGTTTGGGCTGGGCGTTGATGAGTGAGTGAATGAGTGAGTGAGTCAGGACTATTGAAGATATATAAGGATGAGGAAGACGAATAGGACCGGCACCTTATTAAAGATCCACATGCATAAGTCTAGGACTTGTATGAAGCAACAATTGGGCGGAGTGGGTAGTTAATTTTGTGTAATTTTGGCAAACCGTAAATTTTTGGGGCTAAACCATTATGTGTGATTAAATTTTTATATGTGCGTTCGTCAAGCCAGTTTCTTAACATGTTATTATTTGATTTTTGTATATTTTCTGTAGGATATTTTTTTTCAATTATGTATGTTTCTTTATCGTTTAAAAGGTCCAACATTTTTTTATTATAATCATCTTTATATATTATTACTGTAGTTTGAGTTTTGTCAATACTATGCACCTAAACGGAAATTTCTTAAAGGTATTTTTAACACAAAATCATAATATATACAAACAAACTTAGTTACAATCATTTACCACACATTTTTACAGATATTGTGTAATGGAACGTTACGACTACATCATAGAATATGAATAAATCTCTATTTTAACAATTGAAGATTCTTTTGACAACGCTCCATTTAATTCTTACCTTTTGACAATAACTGTTCTAATCTATAACAACAATTGCAAGAAGGGTAAATGTTTTATTATTGTTATTGTTTAATTTCTTTCTACATTAATACATTTATTACAGATTATATTATTACCTCTTGTGCAAACACTCGTTATTTGCGTTACTAATTAACAGTTCCAGACTCATTGCTACAGGTAACTTATTTTATATTTTTTGTTTAAAATAACTATATATAAATATTTTAATTTTCTACTATTGATAAGTTTGAGAAAATTAACTAAATCTATAGTTCATTAACCAGGGATTTTATTACTAATGTAACTATTTTATTGTAGATGTTATTGGTACCTTTTATATGAACACAATGTACTGAAGAAGGGCCAAGAAGCCTGAAATATATATACAGAACACTACAACTTTTTCTAATAGTTCTTATACCTAGGTTTTAATTTACTATGTAAACTTCTAGCTGATGCTCCTTAGGCAACACATTTTAGTAATTAACAGCTACTTTTTATTAAATTCTTAATTAATAGCTTCGCTTGAATGCTGATTGGCAAAAATCGGAGCGCTCCTCGCTCGAGTGTGTGAGCTGAGGCTTGAGAGTGGCACGCTAGAATCCGCTGTTATCATCAGGGAAAGAAAATGTAGAGCCTCCTTGGGCAATGACGAAATTTGCGAGGCCTGAAGGTCGCACGCTTGAACTAAAGGATCCCAACACGTGTTGGACGAATACGCCTTCCAGGCTTACGAATTGCACGAAGCGGCGACGGCCATCGACATCACAGCTGCACCTACGTAACCAGCACAAAACCGATCACTCCTACGGCCCGATCCGAACCCCCGAAGCAATACCCACGCGACGCCGTCCTAGACTGACGCGCTGCTTGCAAGGTGCAGGGGAGAAGCTATAAGTGGCCCGATTTCTGCAGCTGTACCCAATCACGGGGCGAGAAACAACCGCTCGACGGATTTGCTAGAACAAAGCTGTGCTCGAAATCCCAAAATAACGGACTTTCTAGAACAAAGCTGAGTTCGAAATCCCGAAATTCTAAATAAGCCGTTACGGTTGCTCGAAATTATGAACCACCAACTCCCTGAATACCATTTGATGAAATAACACACGTAAAAAATGTGACTGGAAAGCCTATATACAGCGAAATTCAAATTATTGAATAGAAAATACTCCAAGAAGCCTATTTTAAAAATGGCCTGACAAGTACGAACATAGTTGTAGTCAGGGTATCGTTTATAGGTTTTAAAATAAAGAAATCTCAGAATTTTTTTTGAATTTCTTCTATTTCATATTACTGATATATAAAAAGTGGATTCCAAATAACAGAGGCATATTCTAGTTGTGGTCTGACTAGTGTTTCATATAATTTTCTTATTGTAGCAATATTATTAAATTTATACGTTTGTCTCGTAATAAATCCCAGAGTACGAAAAGTACCCGACTGGATGTTTGATATGAGTTGGTTCTAACTCAATGTGCAATCGTAAGTTACTCCTAAATCTTTCACACTATCAGTGCGTCTGAGTACAACTCCACCAATGTTATAGTCAATCATAATGAAAACATCCCTGGAATGAAAACTAATAATTTGATATTTATTTATATTATAATGTAATTTGTTTAGAATACTCCATTGATATACAGCATCACAGTACTTTTGGAGTCCCTCGGCATCTTGACCATCTTTAACAATTCTAAAAAATTTAAATCATCAGCAAAACGTAAACGTTTTGAAAACCTCTGGCAAATCGTTTATATATATTAGGAATAATAAAGTTCCCATATTGAAACCCTGCGGTACCACAGAATTAGCCGTAAATTTTCCTGAGGTATTTCCACCATATTTAACAGAATACCTGCGGATTTGCAGATAGAACGCAAAGAATTTTAATACTGGATGTAAACCATATGTAAATATTTTTTTTAACAATACGTCATGATGCACAGTATCAATTGCCTTTCGGAAATCTGTATAGATAGCATCAGTAGATCTTTTGGGAACAAATCCGTGTTGACAGTTAGATATGTGTGGCATCATGTGACAAGATAATTTTGCTGGAGCAGACAATATCGCTATTGGTCTATAATTTTCTGACTTTTTTATCCCCCGCTTTAAACACAGGCGTTACTAAAAATTCTCCCCACAGTTCTGGGAAAACTTGAGTTTGTATTGAGTGATTGAATATGTACAGCAGAGCATCTTTTAGCCAGTTACCACAACCTTTTAAGACGTAGCGTGGAATGTTATCTGGTCCAGCAGCTCTTTTGGGGTTTACTTTCTTTATAGCTAAGTTATACTCTGCATCTGTAATTTCGTTACAGTTCATTACTGACCACATCTCCGGCTAAATGTTTAACCTCGTACGATGAAACCATGTTTGAGAAAACCTGTTTTTCGTCATCTAGGCAATCTGAAACGTGAAGTCCTGAAGAAATCTCGAAATTTGATTTTTTTGTGATTACAATACTTCGTTCGCTTTTTAGACGAGAGAAGTAAAAAGTCTCGATAATATTGAATATTTGAGTTAGGGGGTATATAAACAGATTGTGGCGAAGGTATTAGGTATTTTCCCGGCTGGTTAATATCGGTCTAATTGGGCTAACTCGCCGAGAAGGGTCGGGGTTCTAGCTACACTAAAAAAGAATACAAAGGGAGAAGGCGCCAGGTCCTAGACGTTGACTAATCCTTGCGTCGAACCTCCACAAGGTATCGGATAAATCCAGCAGATCAAACAAGTTAGCAAAGACCCATAACATCACAGCTTTATTAAATAGTGGATACTATAGTGCAATCATTACACGCACATGCAATTATAAATATATATATATATAGCCGTGATACCCCTAAATTTACACCCCCCTTTTTTTAATCGCTAATTAATTACTTGCTTATTAAGCCCTCGCACAAAAGGGGATGGCTAAATGAAATTTACACCTTACCTGTACTTTTATTTTAGCTTACGAAGCACAGCCTTGGGATACCACAAACAGCTCTTATTTGTTTACTAACTAATCTGCATGTGACTCAATTTGAAATGCAATAATCTCAGGGTTATAGAAATTTATACAGATTAATTGCTCTTATTTCGCGGGTTCCTAGGGGTTGATGGTCAAAGAGATGATTGCTATGATTTAATCCTACTCTCAAATCATTCCTTACACTTTTATAACGGCAATAAAACCAAAATTTTCGGGCAATTCAAGCAACAGAATAACTCAGAGAACGTTACCAAATGCGAAGTACGGTCCTAGACCCCCTGCTGTGCGCCGGCGCGAATCGATCGTAGATCGATTCGAGATTTGCAGATTTCAATGGCGGCGCTCGTGGTGTCATCAACAGGTGTTGTCGTCAGTGGCTTGGTGATTCTTTGTTTAGTTGTCCTCACTCGTGGTTTGTGCCCCGCAGGATCGTAGACGCTTGTATGACGAGGTAAGCTGACTTTAATTTTTGAAATATGGGTTGACACTTGATATATATGGCAGGAAACAGCCACCCATTAACAAATACTGTATCTATTGTGTAATTTCGCGGAATTTTTTTATGCACGCCACGCTACCATAAATAAAGCGGGAAAATTAACCTAGTAACTAATTAAATGACTACAAAACTAAATCTACATATTTCGCTAACTTAATTACATGTACAGGTCTCTCTAACTAATATGCGCCCTTGGCACACGTTTTGGAGGACCGCTGACAAACAACGACACCTGGTGATCTTGTTATATTCATTTGGAGGAACGCTAACTAACATCCCTTTGTGGATGCATTTGGATTGCTGACGATCCATGCACCTGGTGATTACGTTATATTGCTTTGGAGGAACGCTACCTGCAACGACATTCCGGCCTTATTTGTCCTTGGCGTTGAGATCCCAGTTTAACCCAGGTGTTGCCACAGGTATGATTAGCTTTTGTTGATGTTTCCAGCTGTTTCACGTGGCTATTGTTATTTCAGGAGAATCCGCCCTTGATTGGAACTGCTTCATGTTACTGCCATGCGTTCCAACACCCCATGTCCACCTGTGGCCTGCCGTCTGCATCCGAGCGTCCGAAACCAGTTGCTCGAGTCGTCCAGGTCCCCTGCCTGCTGCAGCGCCTGGAACCTGTGCAGATGGTCCTTCCAGCTTGATGTCGACGTGGGATTACGACACACACCCTGCATTACCCGTTCACCGGAAATACACTTGTCGCACTATATCACAGGTGTTTCGCACCTCCTGTGTGCACTTGCCCATTTATAATTTTGGTGTAATCGAATGCTCGTTTAATGGATTGATTTGAGACCATATTTGCATTATTGTGTATTAGTTATTGACAATCTAACCCTTTGGCCTTGCTAAGAACTATTAAATTGTATTTGTTTATGACCACTGACGTTTAAATTACTGTTATAATTTTTTCACATTGAGTCACATGCCAGCAATGTTTATATTCATTATTTAATTTAAAACATATCGTTTTAACCTAGTACTATTTGCTAACAAAATTAAAATGTTTGACCTTAAAAGGCTGTAGTGATTCGTGACCTGTAAATAACACAGCAATATATATATATATATATATATTGATACCTGTTAAGTTGTCACTTCCGGTATGTACAGGTGGCGACCTAACGTCCGGGTTTTCCACTTACCCCAGGTGCACAAAATTTACAATATATCTTGAGGGGAACTTGCATAATATGTCCAGCAAAAGAGGGGAAGACATTTCTAAAGTTCTTTTTCATATATATTTTGTATATCTACAGAATACAAAGTCGCTTCCTTGTATATGTTCTATATATAGACACGATTAGAGCGTAATTGCTTCCAGCAGTGTTGCCATGTGTTTCAGAAGTCACTACGCCTACTTCTTATTGCAGCATCGAGTTTGTTAAAAAATACAGCTTATTTTAAGTTCTCGTTACTTAGCAAGATGTAATTAGTAAAAAGTAGAGTTTATGATTGAACTATTTCATTGTGGATGAAATATATAAGTATAACAATGTTTAAAAAATGTTGGAAATATATAAATGTATTTTTACTGTAAACTTATTTTTATCAAATGTTGTATTTTAGATTTTATAACAGGGACTGTTCTGTTTATTTTTGTCTTTTTGATAAATTCTTTTATTTCCTTCCCCGACGGATAGAATTTTTTTCGAATGGAAGACTTAAATCGTTTCTGCACTAATTTAATTTCTTCATCAGACCATCCTTTAAAATGTGATTACTTACTTTGTTTAGAAATAGAAACATTTGCTTACTTTGTTTTTGTTTATTTACAAATGAATTGATTTTTCTTTTTTTTTGTGGGAAGTTTGTTCTCATTTTCGTCTGAATCTGCAAAATAAACCCAAATGTTTGAAAAGTTATTATACAATTTAGAATGCTTTATCACCTTCACGGTCATTTTCATTATTAGATATTATCGTGTTTGCAACGTTATCGTCATTCTCGTCGGAATCTGTAAAATAATCACAATTGTTTATTACCTACTTTGAAATGTTTCTTGAAATATTTAGAAATCATATCCTGCTCTAATATACAGTGCTTTCGTAAAGTAGTGGATAAATTCGCTAAACATTCAAAAAATAACTTTTGGAAAAAAACGCTGAGACCCGTCGACCTTGTAGGAGGTATGACGTCATCGATGTTTTTTTTTAATGGCAACCCCCTTTTTTATTACGGAATTTGAAAGAACACAATTTGAAATTGTAAAATACTAAATTTTATTTTAAGAAGTATGATTTTACGCTTTTATCAATGGCAGCAATCAATAAAAAAACATGTCGGTCGTCTTAGTTACTGTCAGGCAGACAACGGTGCACAATTTGTACATTTAATTTAGTTGTTTTTGAAATTATCATTGCAACTACTTAAATTTAGTATATTGCAATTTTATTTTTTTTTCTTAATTTTTTATCATCTCACCTATACTCAAAAATCAGCTTAACGTAAATAAAAAGATGCTTTCTTTCAAATTCCGAAATAAAAAAAGAGGTTGCTATTTAAAAAAAAACATCGATGGCGTTATATCTCTTACACGAACCCTGTGCAAATGCGCAAATAAAAATAAAGATCGAGGGGTCCGAGCGTTTTCCAAAAGTTACTCCTTAAGTTTTTAACGAATTTATCCACTACTTTACGAAAGTACTGTATACTATTTTCAAGAGTAAATATGCAAGAAGTCGATTTTCTTAACGAATAAACTTCTTTTCATACGGTTGTTTGGTTGTCATGGTAACCATTTCGAGAAGCGAGTGCATAAAAAACGCGCTACAGTTTGCCGAGTAAGGACGACTAAATTGAGAATAAGTTTATTCAGATAAAGAAATAACCTCATGTGTATTTTAGAAAGTTTAATATTTGTTAAAACTTATCACTATTGGCAGAGCGAAGAAAATTTAAGACTTGTGACTGATTAATAGTTAATTTGAAGATTTTGTTATCTTGAACTATAGAGGAAATAATAGGGTACCCAGTGTGTAATCTTAAACTATTTAAAAGACAAGATTTTACCTGTTCTTTAACATTTAATTTGAAAATTACTTGAGTTGGGTCCATCGCACAAGCAATGCTTGTTTGGGAATTCCCTCTGTTCGACGTAGTGCTTGCTTTTGAACGAAACATGATTTTGCATGACGTTTTAAGTACTCCTTAAGGAACAGCCCTTTGCAATATGTACAAGGGTAATAGGTAACATCATTTTTGTAAGGTTTTTTTATTACTTGGCGGTTGGGTCTAGTTATTCCATTTATATAAAGGTCAAAATTAGTGACGTTTGTAAATAGCGCACACGCCCGTCGTCTCTCTTTACTATTCTTTGGTAATCGAAAAATGTTCTCCACTTCATCTTGGGATTTATGTTTTCCTTCTAAATGTCTCATAAAGTTTCTGGTGGATGGGTAATTTTCACAATATTTGCAACGTAGTACTTTTTGTTCTCTTTTTCTTTTCTATAATGGACACAAACAATAAATTCATTAAAAAAATGTAATGTATGCTGTGTTATAATGTTGAAAAAGTCGAATAGTCATATAAAATATTTTGTACTCACTATAATTTTTTCCGACAACGGCTCTTCAAGGGTCTTATGGATTTCTAAAATCACTGATTCTGGGATATTATCTATTGACCTACAGGACGACGTTTCTGAATTACCACCATCAGGGTCGTCTATAATGCCATTCACATTGAAATCTGCGTCCCTGCCGTCATCGATTGTTTCGTGGTTCGAGTCAATGCTCTCTGAGGCCGATACATGACTGCATGTACAATTACCATTTTGATTACACATTTTTAAATGCCTTTTATAGCTAGATTTCAAATTCATATCATCAGTTGTATTACAAACTACGCTATTTTGGAAGGAAAAAGATTCGTGAATCTTTTATCGCTTGAAGAGGCAACAAATTTTATTTCGTCTTCACGTAATTTCTTTTGTACGGGATCTGCACATCTTTGTGGTTCCACCGGACTATTTTCAAAATTGCTATTATCAATCCACTCCTGCAAGTATTAATTTTTTTAATTTCACTGTCAAAAAGAAAACAGCACTTACTAGTCCAACCCCAATTTTAAACTATTTACTTACACGTGTTTTTCTAAAACGAACTTTTTCATATTTTTCCACTATGCTTTCAATCTCTTCTGTTGGATATTTATCTTGAAGTTTTAGAGTAACGTTTTCTTTTTTATCAAAGTTTTTTGTTTGAATTGTTTCTTTGCAATTCAAGTTTACTTCCCTTCCTTTTTTAAGTTTTTCTCATGTTAAAAATATAATAATGACTATTCAATTCACCTGTCATCTGTCAAAAAGTGACCAATGAAAATCCAGAATTCTGACGTATCTTGACCAATCAAAAAAATATCAGCGGATATATCTTCCTAGAAGGTATTCAAGTGACTATTTTTAACAAATGCGATTTTTATTAGAAAAAGTCAATATTAGTGTTCTGTTACTATAGAAATTGCGTAGTTTGTTGCTAGATTTACTGAAAACTAATTTGAAAAAGTAGTTTGGTTCATTAAATAGTCCCTCGAATACCATTCTTAGTCAAAGTTAAGTAGATTATTTTTGCGGTGGTATCACTACTCATGTCCATTGCGCTTGGGATTAGGACTCGTGCTAGCGCACTCGTCCTAATCGTACCAAAGCGCAATGGACATTCGTGGCACCACCGCAAAAATAGTCGACATAACTTTGACTACTCATGGTATTATAAGTGACTATACCACTCCCTCTAACATCCACCAATGAAAAACAGCAAAATGCATAGTTACGCATGTACTAACTTTTGATAATGTACATAGCGACTGACAATCACATACATTCCTGATTAATAGGTGATAATCACACGCCTTCACAAACATCACATTACCTCCTGTCAGTACAATTGTCATAACAACCACATTAACTGTACTTTTAATATTTAAAATACACTATTCAAACGTTGTTTATTGACTCGTGATATAATCTAGCCGAATGCAACTCGTGTCTTCTTGATTATCAAATCATTTCTGTTTCCACTCGATATATTGTTTTAGGCAATCACGCTCGTCCTTCGGACTCGCGCGATTGCCAAACAATATATCTCGTGTACACAGAAATGGTTATTTGATAATCAAGAACCCACTAGTTGCATTATATATGATAATACTATCATGTTTTCAATAAATGAAATACTCAATTACCACAAGTAAATGATTGCAAAGTAAACACCGTCTTCCTCATAAAAATTTAAATATATTTAACATACGCTACATGTTTCGGCTTATATATTAAAGCATCTTCAGGCTAAAAGATAAATCTTATAAAAATACGGGAAAAAACTAAAGAGCAAACACCTCACCTAAGGTCAAAAGTGAGAATGTACCAGATCCTGAATTTTTACCACAAGTAAGACGATATATGAAAATATACCGGGTGTCCGTTCTCAAAGTCGAACATAGGCGATTAACATTGTATTGAACGTTTTTTCCGATTCCTGCTCGCCAATTCAACTTACAGGGAAGGTAATGATATCAATGCAAAGATAAAATTATTACGCATCAAATGATACTAATAATAATATTCAAGATGCTATTTTTATTTTAAAATACTAATTTAAAGCTTGGGAATTTTGAAATATGCCATGCCTTGCTTTTCAAGTTCGATAGCATTTGTCAAAAAAATTGGTAATTATTTCACGTAAATCAGGTATTTTCTGTCAACGTCTGTTAAAAGTATCTACAAAAAATAAATTATTTCAATGAAGAACGAGTGAATACACTAATGTTAATTGCCTATGTTCGACTTTGAAAATGGACACCCGGTATATATTTAAACACCACTACCAACGCGAATTTCAAATTATATTGCATTCAACAGATTTTCGTCTACAATATAATTATTATATTATTAGTACATTTTCTTTTAATAGCGGTAAGTAACTGCAAAGCTCGGGGAAAAACAATTTAAAATTTTGTATCGTGCCGAAGCAGAATGTGCAGAAAGGTGAATATGTTCCGTTTTAAATATAATGAGTATTAATTATTTTAGTAACTTTTCTTTCTGAAGAATATGCTGCATCTACGAATTCAGAATCACATCATTTAACCTAGTTAAGATTTTTCAGTTTTTTTTTTCAAAACTTTATTTTATACGCATAAAGGAAAATATTTTTGGTCAATATTCTTAAATCAGATTTGTAGGAGTTTCTAGCAATATTTTAAATAGCTTTAGCAATAACTAATTACAAAAGTAGTAGGTAAACATAAACAATGCACAATTCTCAAATTCAACAATCAATATTCACAGGAGTCGCCTTACAACACGTAAAAGAATGACTGTACGTAGCTTAGCAAGCGTGTCAAATTATTATTTGTTAAATACACATATTGCCGAACTGCACTTACAAGTATAATTCCTCTTAAAGTATCACACGCAGTTATTTTAGGATTATGCTGAGACTGCATAACCCAAAATATTCGCAGCCTGGATTCTGTATCACACCATATATTTAAAATTCGGGAATCGAGATTATAAGAACACTATACGGTAATACTTATCTGTGGTAAAATTTCAAACCATTGCAATTATTGCTTTAAGAGTTTACGAAATATTGTGAAACTATAAAGTAACAGGCTCAATATCAAAAAGGCAACATCTGGGACCACCTTGAACACCATCAAATTTAAAAGCTTCACTTATCTGCACCGAATGATCTGATTTCAGGCTCATAAATGACCTGTGACATAAATCGAAAACAAAAATAAAACATAGGCAAGATGAATTAATTAAGAAAACAATATACATGCGAATAAATGCAGTTTGAAAAAAACAAGTTTCCTTGTTGTAGGTACATTTAATTATGCTGAGGTTATTTAATAGTTAAAGTTGCCCTTAAGAATAATTATTTACATGTATTTCGGGATCCGTTTGGTGTTTGACTAACTTGAAAATACGGAAAACGATGATTCTGAGAATAGCTTGCTTAGAATGCAGCTAAATAATTAATGTAAACTAGAAATTACTGCAATATTATGACAGAATTTTCTAATGGTTAGCGAATGGGAGCCAGGTGACTAGGTTTTGTTAATTTATAAAGTTTTACTTTAAGTTTGTTGCGGATATATTTAGTACATACTGTAATACTATTTTTAAACATTGCAATCAATGAAATAAATTAAACCAAATAATATTGCATATGAAACATGTTCCTGATTGAAAATACATTATACGAGTAAGGGCAAATTACTTTCTGGATAAACAAGGAGATTTATTTTACTTACAGGTACAAATAGATTTTTCTTACCTTTGCTATGTACCAGCGCCACTAATAACTTGCATTGAGAACACACCTTAACTTTTCAAGTTCAATTACACTAATATCACCACGTCGAAACATAAAACTTTATATTGCGATCGCGGCCAGGACCCCGATCGCAATATGCAGCGAGAATAATATGTAAGCAGCCAAATAGATGCGAAAACAGCGTTGCCGATAAACGGAAGCAATAAAATGCCGTCTAGTTAACGGAAAATTTTAAGAAAGATCAAAGAAGCCAAAGAGTTATGGTTAAAAGAAAAATGCAGCGAAATTGAAATACTCCAAAGAAAACACGATACTCTCAACTTGCATAAAAAAATTAAGGAAGCCGCTGGAATATATAAGTCAAGGTCAACTAGTAGAATCTCAGATAAAGATAACAATCTAGTAACAGACGTAGATCATAGATTAAAACGGTGGAAAGAATACATGGAGGAGTTGTTTGAAGATAATTGCCAACTGGAGACGCTAGAGCAGATTCAAAGCGGACCCTACATAACAAACGACGAAGTGAGAGCAGCTATCAAAAGATTAAAAAACAACAAATCTCCGGGACCCGATAAAATACACGGTGAATTGCTAAAATTACTTGAGGATAGCCAACTCGAAATTATAACACGCTTTTTCAACATGATTTACGACTCCGGTAATCTACCTAAAGAATGGTTACTATCAATATTCATACCCTTACCAAAGAAAGCCAACGCTAACAAATGCGAAGATCATCGTATTATCAGCCTCATGAGCCACGTTCTGAAAATTTTCCTACGTATTATTCATTGTCGTATATACAACAAACTAGAACAAAACATATCAGACGTGCAATTTGGATTCCGAAATGGTTTCGGCACAAGAGAGGCACTTTTTAGCATTCAGGTCCTCATTCAGAGAGCTCGTGATGTCAATGCTGATATATTTGCTTGCTTTATAGACTTCGAGAAGGCGTTTGATAGGGTACATCATGATAAACTCATTCCGATCTTGCGCACATCGAATGTCGACGATAAAGACATACGAATTATTTCCAATTTATACAAACACCAGAAAGCTATTGTTCGCATAGACGGTCAAACATCTGAGGAATTCAATGTGAGAAAAGGAGTACGACAGGGCTGTATATTATCTCCTGCTCTTTTCAATGCCTACTCCGAAAAATTGTTCCAGGAAGCCCTTGAAAACACAGATGATGGAATAAAAATAAATGGAGAAGTGATAAACAATCTCAGGTATGCTGACGACACTGTCCTTCTTGCAGACAGTGCAGACAGCCTCCAGAGGTTAATAGACCGGGTAACTATAGCAAGCGAAAAATACGGAATGAAGCTCAACTGTAAGAAAACACAAGTATTAGTAGTCAGTAAAAATACCAATATTGACACACAATTCTCAACAGGAGATACACCTTTAATACGAACAGAGAGCATCACATACTTGGGAACCAGAATCAGCGATAGTTGGGATCACTCAATAGAAGTTAAATGCCGCATTGAAAATGCCAGAAACGCTTTCAAAAGACTAAATAAGGTACTGTGCAACCTTTCGCTGAATCTTGATCTTCGTCTTCGTGTTCTTAGGTGTTACGTGTTCTCCATACTGTTATACGGGGCAGAGGCATGGACACTTACAAATGCCTCCTGCAAGCGCCTAGAAGCATTCGAGATGTGGTGCTACCGTCGAATGCTACGCATTTCATGGACATACCATATCTCCAACCATACAGTCCTATGTCGCTTGCAAAAAGAACCGGAAGTCATGACCACCATAAAACAAAGAAAGTTGTCCTACTTCGGGCACATCATGCGTAATGGTAAATATCGCCTACTACAACTAATTCTGCAAGGAAAAATCGACAGTAAAAGAGGACCAGGACGCCGACGAATATCTTGGCTTAAGAACTTGAGGCAGTGGTCCGGATTGACATCCGCAAAACTTTTTCGCTCGGCTGCAAATAAAATAAAATGGGCTAGTGTGATCGCCAACATCCAAAGAGGATAGGCACTTTCAGAAGAAGAAGAAGTTAACGGACGTGACTTCGTGTTGGCCGTGACTTGCTTGTAGTAACGTTGGTAACCACGATGCAGGTAATCGGCTTGTGTCGTCGCGGGTGTTAATACAATTCGGACGTTTCACGATTTCGATGGCTTCTCGTATGATGCATGCGTCTTTGTGTTCGACGCTGGCAATGCTCTTGGTGTTGTCGAAATCAATCTTGTGCGAAGTATCCCATATATGATGCACTAGCGATGAAGTGTGTTCCATCTTCTTAACACAAATCAACTTATACCTAGAGAAAAGTCGTCTAAATGTCCCAAGATATACGGTCTCCCAAAAATTCATAAGGATGGAACACCGCTTAGGCCTATCGTTAGTTCCATAGGATCACCTATCCAACGACTTGCATCGTTCGTAGCTAAACATCTGCAGCCGCATGTGGCAGATGCGGCTTCATACGTTATGAATTCTACCCACTTCATCGAGATGCTGCAAAAGGAGAAAATTACACCGACCGATATCCTCGTGAGCTTTGATGTCGTCTCTCTGTTTACTAAAGTGCCAGTTGCCGAAGCTCTAAACGTCATTAAACAGAAGTATGATCCACCTCAACACATAATCAAACTTGCCGATCATTGTCTCCAGAATACATATTTCATCTATAATGGTCAACGCTACAAGCAAGTAGAAGGAGCGCCGATGGGTTCACCTTTGTCTCCCGTCATTGCGAATCTCTTCATGGAGGACTTCGAATCGAAAGCACTGGACAGCACCATTTACAAACCGAAACTTTGGCTTCGGTATGTCGATGATGTTTTTGCCATATGGGGTCATGGTAAGAATCGACTTGCTGATTTCCTTACCCATCTCAATAGCATCCATAATAAGATCCAGTTTACGATGGAATTGGAGAAGAACAACCACCTTCCATTCCTAGACGTTCTCATCACCAAGAAGAATGGAAAATTGGGGCACACGGTTTATAGGAAGACCACGCACACCAATCGCTACCTAAATGCTAATTCACACCACCACCCTGCTCAACTACAATCAGTCCTGACAACACTGGTTTGTAGATCAAGAAGGATAGCCGACAAGGAGAACACAAGACAAGAATTAGCAACCCTTGCTCGAGTATTCGAACAAAATGGTTATGGCAGAGCAGCGATTAGGAAAGCGTTCCGACCACCGAAGACCAAAACGCAAGACGCAGAAGAGGAGAGACCTTGTGGCACGGCGTACCTGCCTTACATCCGAGGCACGACAGAGAAAATCGGAAGAATCCTTAGAAAATGTAACATCAGGACAACCTTTACCACGGGTAGAATAATCCAGTCCATACTAAGGAATCCTAAAGAGTACATCCTTTTGGAAAACCAAGGAGTCTACGAGATACCGTGTCGGGATTGCGATAGCAGCTACATAGGCCACACCAACCGGAGAATAAAGGCACGCAAGGAGGAACATCAAAATTATGTTAAGAAGATGGAACACACTTCATCGCTAGTGCATCATATATGGGATACTTCGCACAAGATTGATTTCGACAACACCAAGAGCATTGCCAGCGTCGAACACAAAGACGCATGCATCATACGAGAAGCCATCGAAATCGTGAAACGTCTGAATTGTATGAACACCCGCGACGACACAAGCCGATTACCTGCATCGTGGTTACCAACGTTACTACAAGCAACGGCCGGCCATTCTCTGCGAACACCAGCCATCCGTTCTAGCAGTACAGCTCCCTCGATGCTAGTTGCCACAGTAATTGATAAACAACCTATTCAGTCAGCTGTACATCAAGTTGACAGTCCGTCGTGTTGCCGCATAACTAGAAGCCAAACCAGGACTATAAGGACTTGAAAATGACGAATGTGATTTCGTCGAAACGTCGTCCAACCCCAAACGCCATTCAAGATGTTCTTCAACCAGTTGAAGAAATCTTCAAATTTATTAAGCGGTATGACACCCTGAAATGTTTACCTTTAATACATATCAGCCGCGAAAACCTTCGTAATAATATATATATATATATATATATCTAGGTAAATATATGACGAGGCAGGCAAAGACATACAAACACGTTAAAATTAACAATTGAAGACAAATTACAAATATAAATTACCAAACGGGTGCAGGTATAACAAAGAAAGGGAGAGCACTGAATTAGCGCGTAAAATTTCCTCAGCCTAAAACGGCACGGCTAACGACATTCCACGAACAAAAAAGGAAAAAAATTAGCAATCAGCTAATCGTGTAAGCAGGGTCCTCAAGGCTCGATTCTCTCCCTCTGCTTTTCATCAGTTCTGCGCCAACATTCCCGTTTTGCCTAACCCAAGAGTCCAACTTTTTCAGTACGCAGATGACACCGCCGTCGGGGCCAAAGCCATTAGCAGCGCCCGCGGCTCCAACCTTCTTTCCCCGTCACTTTGAAATCTCAAACGCTGGTTTCAACCCTGAATAATCAAATCCAACCCGAACAAAACCCAAGCTCTCTCTATTCACATCACTACAGTAGACCCTTACTGGACCCCAACAACGTCGCGTTGACACTATGAAACTCTAAACTAGAACCCTTCACTTCAGTCACCTATCTGGGTGTCCAAGTTATTTCCACCACAACAGGACCATCATTATATCGTCACCACCTTTAGGACCCCAGCTTTCCAAACCAGGAGGCCCAGGACGAAAAAACAGGTTTTCCCAGCCATCCTTATCGGCGACGCGCACGATCTTCTCGAGGAGTTCCAGAACGTTCCCTCAACCTCCGATGATCACCACTATACTTTACTATTTTATTTTATTTTTTATATACATCTAATATCTGAAGCTCAGTTTTTATAAACATGCAATATGTTAAATTCAAATAATTCAAATAGTATATATATATTTTTATTCCAAAATATCATGTACAAAGCCGAAGAGAGATAGTCCTCTAAAGGGTAGTAGACAAGGTTTATTAATAATTAGGTATTGTATAGACCTAGCTGAATAAACTTCAGATTTAATTCTCTAAACGTGAATAAATTAAGTACACTAAAACCTATCTTGAAATGACCCTCCTAACAATATAATGTAAGGGAAATCCCCTTACTGCTTCTAAAAAATTCTATGTTGATATTTGGTGAGAAATAGCATCCATACACTATGACTCCTTCTAGTTCTACCCATACAAAGCCGTTTCCTTGTCCGCTTTCCTGTACCTTTATTTTCTTATGTGTTGTCCTTATTGCTACATCCCCTCTCCTGTCTGTAAACCATACCGTTGTTTTTACCATCCTTACATTATACTCCCATGCTATCACCAGCCCCGTGTGCAGCCGCTGCGCCGCTTCATTAAGTATTTTCTGTGCAACTGCAGACCTCATAACGTTTGCTTGTAGCATCCTAATCATTTTTTGTAGTGGTATTTTTCCTCCGGTTCTCCACCAGGGCTCCAAAGTACCGGCAGCTCATTTGGTCTGCTCGGTGATTTACTCGATCGCATCTCTTACAATGAGGAGAGCTTTGACATTCCTTTGCTTTGTGACCGGTCTCGCCACAATTTAGACATTCGTCAAACCAATCCTCTCCCTCGCAGTTTCCGGATCTATGTCCGAAATCCAGACATCTATAGCACCGTAGGATATTTACCCTTTCACGCGTTCTACATCACACCCTTCGAATTTTGATTTAACCCCTTTTAAGTATTCCCCAGAGTTGAACTGGGAGTAGCTGATGTAACGCCGCTCGCAAAATATTTTTGCTTATAACTAAGGATTTTTTTCTTAATTTTTTGGACAATGCCAAGCGTTTCAAAGATATAAATTGTATTATAGAGTAAATAATCGCAAAAGGCTCAATCACAGCAATTGTGACCGTATACGTTATGAACGGCCCTCTCCTAGAGGTTGGTAGTTCTGGCCATCTACCCAATGGCCGTCTACTTAAACCTGTTAAGGACCAGAAGCATTTTACAGATTTCTAACTCTTGTTGATTCAACGGTGTTGCCGGATCAGCAAATCTAAATGCCATCTACAAAGTGTAAGGACTAACATGTTAGCATACTTAGGATTCACATTGTCAAATGGTAGGCGGTATATTTTTCAACCTCTTTTTTGACAAACCTATAACATGCAATATCGCCTTGCCAACAGCAACAAAATTGGTTGATGTGTATTAGCCTCGAATAAAATGAATAGATGCATTTGCAGCGCTCCCTACTCATGTTTGCTTTTGATTTCGAATAGACTATGCGATTGTTATCGGTTTGGGCTGTTGGAGCATATATCTGTATAAGGTTAACAAAAATGGGGGAACCTTAAAAGTCTTAGAAGCATGATTATGTCATTTAGCAGAGTATAACCTATTACAGCGTTATTTAAGTATGGTGGAACAACAAATAACATAGGGTAGTTTATTAATAAATACATTTAAGTTTTCTGTGGTAAAATGTGCAGATACATAGTTATTCATATAACACTAGTGCAGTGAATACATAAATTACCATCGTTCAACCTGTCCAAGGTTTGTAAATTAAAACCCATGTTGATTCTTTCGCTGCATAGCCCTCATGACAGCACAAGCCGACCAAGAAGTCCGAAAAACCTAAAATTAAATGTAACTATGAAAACTCATTCTATTGCAATTAGGTGAAAGTGTGATAAAGTGGCACATACGAAGTTGGCGCTTTAGGTTCAATTGCTCTATCCTATTACACGGAGATGCATTATGGGTTGTCTGATTACTTTATGTTTCGTTTGGGAAGATAAAAACTGTGTGCGAAGAGAATTTAATGTGTTGTTAATATTTACTATAAAACTGTAAAAATTAATACAGAATTATAAAAGGTATATGTAACTTTGCTTTGTTTATTCAATTTTTTGTAACTGGATTTACTGAAATATATTATTCTTGTTTGACATTTGATCAACTTAGTATAACCTAACAAGAGCATTGAAATACGACTTTAGATTTAATTAATTGGGGGGGGGGGGGAGGCAATTCGATCTATAGTACACAACGAGGTATTTCCCTTTCATCTATCTATTTTGATGTTAAGAAACTTTATTTGACTTTGGAAGATACACCGTTATCTACAGTAAATGTGACACTTTTCCAAAAGTAGAATCCAAATACTAACTGACACCCCAGAGAAGGACGAAATGGCAAACAAGTTTAAAAAGAGGAAGAAAAATCTCAATAAGAAGCTATTAAAGATGCTGTTGTCAGACAAGCGATATCATCTTCATCAAAAACATGAGAATCAGAGGCTGAGGAAATAACTGAAAATAGTTCTTCTGGATTGTTTTCATTGGATCAGAGAGTGAAGATATCATATTTAATGGATATATTTATAACCTTGATGTTAACCGTCATATACTAGTGAAGTTCACCGCAAAAAGACACTGAATCATGACATATGACTCTCTATACTGAAATAACTGTTTTTTAAAAGTAGCATTGCGAATGTATCCCGAAATATCATACCGATCCTTCAGATACAACCACTAATTTAGCTTTATTAATTGAAACAACCATGTTATACGATTTTAAAGTTGTAAGGAAACTGTGCAGAAAGCGTTGAAGGTCCTCTTCAGTTTTTGCAAAGAGAATTGCATAATCTGTATAGCAGACAATATATATGTTTTTATTTCTCATTCTAATCAGCTACCCAAATAAGGTCGTGCGTTTTTTATGGTAAAATATAAATATTTATTAAGATACAATAATACACTATTATTCATCGAAGTAATCATACTCAATGACCTTTTGCCAACCTGACACCAATTTTTGTATGCCGGTATTGTAGAACTCTATGGATTGTGAATCAAAAAATTGACGGACTGCATTTATTACATCAACTCGAGTTTTGCACTGCCTATGCCTCATACAGTTGTGAAGAGACAAAAAAAGGTGGTAATCACTTGGCGAAATGTCAGGAGAGTATGGAGGGTGTGGCAACGTTTCCCAGCCAATTTCGGAAATTTTTTTCCGGGTCACTCTTGCGGTATGCGGCCTGGCGTTATCCTGTAAGAACACCACTTTTTTTCCATTGATCAGAGAAGGCTGTTTTTGGATAAGTGCTACTTGTACTCGCTAAAGCTGTTCACAATACAAGTTAGCAGTAATGGTTTGACCCGTTTCCAAAAACTCATAATGGACAATTTCGGTTGCTGCCACCAAATACACAATAAAATCTCGTTTGGGTGCAAGGAAGCCTTGGGAGTGCGTTGTACCGAATCAGTAGGCGACAACCAATGATACGAACACTTAGAATTTGAGTACAATATCCACTTTTCGTCGCAGGTTAACAGCCGATCAAGAAAAGGTTCATTATCGTTGCTTGAAATGTTTGCCGAACAAATGATAAGACGACTTAATTTGTTATCATTTGACAATTCATGTGGGACCCATTTGCTCAACTTCCAAGTCTTTCCTAGCTGATGAAGGTGTCAACGAATGGTTTTATCACTCACATTCAACCTTTCTGCAAGCTCTAGGCACGTTGTGCTGGAATTTTCCTCCACAACCTGTTGAATATCCTCGTTGTTAATGATCTTCGGTCTCCCAGAGCGTACTTTATCGGTCAAGCTGAGATCTCCTGAAAAAAAATTCTTGAACCACTTCTGTGCTGTTCGATCACTTACGGCATCATCTCCGAATGCGGTACATATTTTTCCGCCAATCGTACTAGAACTGACACATTATTGACACAATTTTGTGGAGCAAAGTCAAACATTCCATTACACCAGCCGTTGCTAGGTAATTTACAATATAACAGTACCGGAATAATATTCCCGGCCCAGGCAGGGAATATTTTTCTAATGTAATTATTGATGACTAGTGATTCACCGAACTACGCTTCGGTTCGCTAATTGAATTAAAAAAAGAATGAGAGAGATTCCCTCTCCAAGGGGGCCCTTGGGGCTCCGACCCTCTCCAAGGAAACCCTCGGGGCTCCGCCTCTCTCCAAGAAAGCCACCGGGTCTCCGCCCCTCCCCAAGGGGGCCCTCTCGGCTTCAACCCTTTCCAAGGGGGCCCTCGGGGCTCCAACCCTCTCCAAGGGGGCCCTTGGGGCTCCGCCCCTCTCCAAGGAAACCCTCGGGGTTCTGACCCTCTACAAGGGGGCCCGCGGGGTTTCGCTCCTTTCCAAGGGGAGGCTCGGGGCTCCGCCCCTCTCCAAAGAAGCCCTCGGAGCTCCGCCCCTCTCCAAGTAGGCCTCTGGGCTCCAACTCTCTCCAAGGGGGCCCTCTGGGCTCCGCCCCTTTTCAAAAGGGCCCTCGGGGCTCCGCCCCTCGAGGCGCATTTACTCAATCAGGGACATGGCCTCTGTAATTGCCGTGACGAACACACACGTTTGGATCGTTCTCCTTTATTATATCGAGGATTTAAAAAGACACGTTTTCTTAATTTTTTAATTACTCGTATCGATTGGCGGAAAAATAGTATATGTATCTTGGACGAAAAGCAACATTCCCAGACTACTGTGTTGTTGGGCTCGGCATTCGCCTCGCCCAACAATATTCACAATCGTCTAGGAATGTTACGCTTTTCGTCCTAGATACACAATATACTATTTCGCGCCGACACTGCAGCTTTGGTACCGAGTTTGTTCTCATACAGTAAACAACCTCGAATTAAAGTTTTATTCGTTGCCGTTTACAACATTTAAAACTAGGAATTAAACAATTGTCACCAAATGTGTATGTATCTGATAAAAGAAGAATTCATACTAAAGTAGATGACAGATAACAAACAAGTGCTATCGACCAACAACGTAAAAATATTCATGGCACTCTGCTGTATACAAAAACCGCACGAACTTATTTGGTTACCGGTATATCCTGTGTTACGTTTAAATTACGCCGCCTATTAAAGTAGAATTCGAATGGTATTTCCCGCACGCCGCGCGACGTGGATCGAGTTTGGTTGCGATAACCTCGATGCGCTTTTACCTGTTAGGCCCAGATTGTGGTCTTCGGGCGCGTTTTTTCCGCTTGCATCCTTAAAGCAGGCATGGTGGTTTAACAATGTAAGTGCTTTGGGGGATGTTTATTAAAGCTATGATTAGCTTTGTGCATTGGTGAAATGCAAGCCCTCACGTTTTCGTGTCTTTAATGCCCCAGCTCACGAGAAGGAAGTTTATTCCTACGCCCTGCGCGGACCTTTAATTGCAACCACGAGTCATTACATGTGCCCGGATCGTATCTGGAGTGAGTAGCTAGGCGCCCTAAGACCCCCTGTAGTTCTGTATTCTATTGTTGGACTTCTATTCCCCCTTTTCACAGCAAGTAGTGCCAGGCAGTAAACGCCGGTTTTGTCGCTAAAACCAGTTAAACTTTAGGCTCAATCGCCGTTCCGAAGCAGGTGCGACGTTCGATTGTTCTCCGTGTCCACGGCGACCGCTGCAGACGTTTTGCGAGCCGACGGTGTTGGACCTCGAGGGGCCGCTTTTCCTCTTATTGCCGGCGCCCACTTTGAGCACAAGAACGGACCCGTTCTGAAGGTTGTGTTTTACTCTTGTATTGGCATTCCAACCTCGCCGTTGCAGTGCAGATGGCGCTGAAACCAACAGCCGCACGAGTTATTGGCCAAACGCTCGGAACCGTGTTTAAGTTTCCTCCAAGACTGAGCACAGGAATTTCTGCGGGCCAAGTGGCTTGCTACGCCCCTTTTTACTATGTGCAATTTGTAACATTACCGTACTGTGTCGTAAGACTGTAAGTATTTCGTTGTATGTAACTGATAAATTTTAGAGTAACCATTGCGATTCTGATTAATGCAAATTATTTCTGATAATTACTTATATGCTTGTACTGTCACATTTTTCTGGAATTGTACGATCTTTATGCCAGTAAACAGGGTTGAGTTTAGTTACGGCTATTTACTTTGTTGGAGCTATCTTTCAGACAGTGTAAGGTTGTGTTGGGTACTGAGTTTACAAATTCTCTCAAGAACACCGGGGTGCATTCGCCGTTATTACAAAGATTTGTTGGCGCACTGCGTGTACTTTAATTGTTGTATTTGAATCCAGATCCTCTATTAGTCGTATAAGGTCGTGTAGTATGCGTTTCTCCATTAATATCGTCTTGTAGTTTTACTAGGTCAAAAGTCTTTTTTAAACCCACGAAGCACATGAATGCAGCCGCGTTAAATTCGATCGCTTTTTCATTTACTTACCGAATTATAAATATCGAGTTGTTGAACGGTTTGAAAGAAAGCCTGCTGCTCCAGGTATTTCGAAACTGGTATTCTTTAGTCATTACTGCCAATAGGTGGGATTCATAACATATTTGCTAATGCGAGAGCAGCCATCGAAGGAGAAACTGAGTAAGTGACTGAGCAGGAGCACCAAGGTGCGTATGCCACTCTTTATAGAGTTTGATGGATTCTGTGCCTAAGAATATTTGTAGTAGATTGACCGAAACGTAATTTAAAATTATTTTTCGAGCACTAGTGCTGTGACATCTGCGCAGTAGACTAGCAGCATGGAGTTGTCGTAGAAACAGCAGCTAGTGTAGTATGAGTTAATCATTGCTCATATAAATGTTTAGTGGAAACAGCTATTTGATGCGTGATTTAGCATTTAAGTGTAGTGTTAGTTGGCATTGGTTGTTACAGGAAATATGGATATTTGTTGGTAATCGGTGTACTTGTATAAATTTATTTTCTGACGAATAATCCGGCGGTATTGACCTAAAGAATAAAATCAAATTGCATCACAATTCTGCCAAATAAGGATATTCATATTGCTTACCAGATTCCTGTACGAATAATCCGGAGTTATTGACCTAAAGAATAAACTAAAATTGCATCACAAAGTTGCCAAATAAGGATAATCATATTGCTTACCAGTTTCTTGTACGAGAAATCGCCGCGAGCGGACGTCTGACCGCAGTGACAGTGATAACTGTACCCCAAGTAATAACGTATCAACAACTAAGGTGCAAATAAATTTTGTTTTTAAATTTAACATATAATAATAGAAATGCAGGCCTTGAGCCTCGGATTAGTATTTCGTACCTAATAATTGGCTAGCATTGATGACAAACACTCAAATCAAATCTCCTAAGCGGCCTAAGCTAATATACCGCGGTAATCAAAGAATCTCAATGGAAACCAATCACACAGTATTGCCTAAACGCAGCATAGACCTTGACTCGCAATCAATAGATCCTGATCCAAGAAACCGATACCTTTTCGATAGCGAAAACTCTTGGCAAATAATAAATTTGCAGCACTACAACAGAAACAAGAAAGGCAGCAATCTATCTCACAACCAACAAACAATGATAAATGCGCCACAGAGCCCACTAATACAAACGTTCCACCAGTGTTTTTACATAACTCTAGTAATTATCTAGAAGTAATTAAAAACAAAATTAGACTGCTACCAACCCGTCGAGCAGGCGGCATTCCGTAAAGGCTATAGTACAAGTGATCACTTACTAACGTTTACACCACCGCTGTTTGAAAATTTCTTTTCGTCGCTGAACATAACATAATTTATAATGTTAATTTGGTTTTGAAGAAACTCACAAAACTGTAGCCTTTGTAGAAAATTATTGTCATGTAGGGCTTGAACCAAAGTCAGTTGATAAGGATGGAATGAATTTGGTTTCAATATTTTCTTATAGAAGTTCTGCTAATCTCCAAGTTCATACTAAAGGTTTTCTGTGTAACATCAGGATTCTTGGCTACCCCTTGTAGACTCCAATTTCGTTAACTTTGTTAGTAAGAGGGGTTCCTCTTGGCTTAGTAGGTTTACTGAAACTCGCACATTCGTCCAATGAAAATTCCAAACGTCTAAGGCTGAAAACACACGAAGCGGTTCACTCAATCTTTCCATTAAGGATTATATGCAAGAATGAATATCTGCTACCTCGGACTTACTTTTTTTAATATGTTTAGGAATTCACTTCCTTATTCCACTCTATCCAGAACGTTTACCTTAGGGATATGTTGAATGCAATAGATTTTAAGGATTTGTCCACATCTCAAATGCACGAAATCTATTTAACATGGCTACCTGCATGACTGAAAATTTCTCACCTTTCAGTAATACTGGCTATACATAGTAGAAAATAATTTCGGAGGCTTCTACGGCCATCATCATTATGTAACGAACAACTGGAGAGATTGGACCGTGTCAGTATTGAGATTAAAGAATTCAGCGTCTGCCACTTTCACAAGGGGCTTCCCCAGAAGATTAAAAAAATATCACGGTAACCCAACGTCTAAATCACACCAGAAGCGAAACTCTTGCAAGGGAAGAGATAGAAGAGCACGGTAACTAAACGTGTCAATTACGACATAAGCGAAACTCTTCTAACGCTTGCAAGAAAGAAGTCAAAATGTATAGTCAAAAATCGTCGCGGATGAGTTAAGAAGACAGTGGAGGGGGGGGGGGTAAATTAGCGCTTTCCACATGGAGGAAAGGAGTAAGCCTTGGCCCCGACTGAGATTATTGGGATGTTTGCAAATTTCAATGATTTTGCGAATATGTATGCTGAAGAAGAGTGGAGACCCTTTACTGAAAAGGATTTTATGGTCGATACGAGACCTGACTTAAGGAAACTCTGATGTTCAGAGATATGGGATTTTACTAAGCGTCCTCTTTCACTAATGTATAAGGCATTACATAACAAAAACACCTTATTAATTTAATTCATAGCCGCAAATCGGCTGTTATTGCAGAATAAACGTACTAACTTTATAAACATAGTTGTGTATATCTCTGTGCGAATCTTGATTTCCTCTTTCGGATTTCGGCCTGCAGCTTATATATTTAAATGCCGACTCTCTCAATAATTAATTTTTAAAATATTTAAAAAAAACCATAATTTTTCCGATTTCGTTATTCCTCAATAACTCTTTAACGCTTAATCTGACCTCTTTTAAAGTTTTACATTGTTAAGACACTTTTTTAAGACAAATTATTTGATATAAACAGAAACCCTCGATTGTCATTTGTTTTTAAGTTATTAGCGCTATCTTTTATTTTTCATATTGCGGCCATATTGGATTTTTGGTTAGTTAGATAGTCCTTAAAAAGTGCTTTTCAACGATGTATAACATGCTTGAAAAATATTTAGTTATAAGGAAAATATTAATAAAAACGTAAATTAATCTTTAATATGAAATTAGTAGGCTGAAAAATTAAACAGCAATGTCAAATGAAAGTGAAAAAATATTCTAAGTTATACTGTAAACTAACGAAACGATACAAAAATCATGATAAATAAAAAGTAAAGAAACAGTTCTTAAAGCTTAAAGAAATTGTTCAATATGACGACCATTCTGTTCCATACACCTTTGATAACTTGTTTTAGTAGAGTTACAATCTCTACGTAGCGTGTTTCCGTTTACAGATCGTAGCACATCTAGTACCCTTTGTTCTAAAATTTCCCGAGTTCCTGGCGGTTCAAAATCAAATACTTCGTTTTTAGTGGTACCCCATAAATAAAAGTCAAGGGGGGTAAGGGCGCGTGATGTCGCAGGCCATTGAAGTTTTTTCTCAAAAAATTTTGCACGTTACGAGTGTTATGGGCCGGGCAACCATCTTGCTGGAACCAGATGTTTTGCATGTTCTCGGGATTAATATTTTGCCTGGAAGCAGGCATTATCTCGTTTGTTAGTAAATATCTGTTACCAGTTAAATTGTAATCAAAGATGAAAGGACTTATTAACTGATTATCTAAAACGAAAAAAAAGAGCTTAAAAAACCTAAAAGTAAACAAAATTTCATACCAATTGAACCGCACCAGACATTAAAACCAAATCGAACTTGAAATCTTCTTTGATTTACCAAATGTGGATTTTCAGTATACCAATGATGGTAGTTATGCCTATTAAACACTCCACAATTGGTAAATCGTGTTTCATCTGTCCATAGTATTTTCCTAGGAAAATTAGCTTCATATTCACATTTTTGAAGGTACCACCGGCTAAACTGTAATCTTCGGTGATAGTCATTATCACTAAACCTTGTACAATTAATTGTTGGGTTGTAAGGGTGATACATGTTTTCCTTCAACGTTCTGTGAACAGTAGATTTTGAATCCTTGTTTCTCGTGCCACACGACGAACTGATGTGCTGGGATTGTTCCTAACGTTCTGCAAAATATTATTTCGACGTGCATCAGCATCATTAACTTCATAGTCAGCTCGTTTTATTTGGAAGCTTCCAAAGTTCTGTCAATTGCTAACTAGTCTTCTAAAAATTGTTCTGTGTGGTTGTTGTCTTTCTGGAAAATGCTCTGCATAACTCGTGCACGCATTTTCAGTGTTTCTGTTTGCTTTGAAATACACTTCCAATATATCAACTTTTTCTTCGTTTGAATATGTATGTGCCATTATCAATACGTATAAATCTTAATACTTGACAATAATTACTTATCACTAACTACAAGTAGTTTTAATTAACTTATCTCTGCAGCACTAATTATACTTTGACAGGTTATCGTTTTGTTTCATTGTTTCGCAATGAAGTTTAATTCCATGGCTTACTAATTTTATTGGACAGCATGTTTTTTTGTTAAGAATGAAATTAAACGTCAGCATCGTTTCATTAGTTTACAGTATAACTTAGAATATCTTTTCACTTTCATTTGACATTGCTGTTTAATTTTTCAGCCTACTAATTTCATATTAAAGATTAATTTACGTTTAAAGGTTAATTTACGTTTTTATTAATATTTTTCTTATAATTAAATATTTTTCAGGCTTGTGATACATCGTTGAAAAGCACTTTTTAAGAAATATCTAACTAACCAAAAATCCAATATGGCCGCAATATGAAAAATAAAAGATAGCGCTAATAACTTAAAAACAAATGACAATTGGGGGTTTCCGTTGATATCAAATAATTTGTCTTAAAAAAGTGTCTCAACAATGTAAAACTTTAAAAGAGGTCAGATTAAGCGTTAAAGAGTTATTGAGGAATAACAAAATCCGCAAAATTATTGTTTTTTCTAAATATTTTAAAAATTAAACAAGTTAGGTCAAATTTGAAATGATATTTGTCGTGAGTATTGAATTCTGCAAAATGGTGAGCATCGAAATTGGGACACAGGTATGTCGAATAGCAATAGGGACATAACGCAATTTTTGCTATTAGAATTGAGAGTGCTTTGTAAAACTGTGCCGATGTTAGCTGGTTAAAGTAGCTATTCCACTATATGAGAAAATATATGTAATTAAAATCCATGAGATACAAAGATGTCAATGCGTCTGGCCTCGAACAATTTTAGATTACTTCCAATGACATATCTTTTTCTTTAATATTCTTCCATTTCTTGGCATAGAAAGTAAATTCTAAAGATGCTAATGCAATAAAGAGGTGTGGAATGTTCTAATAGAGATAGAGAACCAAATGACATTATATGATGCAGCGCAGGAATTACACCTGCTGTTGACGTATTCGTTGGTTTTAAATATAAATTAGCCAGTCGTGCGGCAAGGTTTTCAAAAAAATTGGTTAAGGCTAATTAATGCAACAGAAACGTCCCCGACACGAGGGACTGAAACTTAATTCAAGAAACACAGAACCGATCGAAAGAGAAGAATATTAAGGAGACGTCCCACAATGAGCACACCCAATTAATTAATTGAATAATGAAGCAGTGTAAGTTGATGTTTGGCGGAATCTCCGGTTTTAAGCTAGACAATGTGGGTTTAAACCCCAATAACTTCAATGGCAGCAAATATCTTTAACAGGCTTCACTGCAATTACCGATTCGGTTTTGGCAACGGTGGGGTCTTAATGTCTTGAACCTTCTCAAAGAGAAAAAACTCTTGCCGTGAGAATTACTCCAACAAGGTTGACGACGACGACGACGACTAAGAACCATATACTAACGGGCACGACCTAATCCATATTGAAAATTATTGTTTTTTAGACAATTTAGCATCACAGGTAACTATAACCTAACATTTACTCAGCAATTCTTCACTTACAGTCAATAAGGCTCTTATATTAATATCGATAAGTCCGCCTGCTGTAAAAGATATCTCCTTTTGAGATCTGGCGATTACCAAGGATATCGGCTGTCGCAACTTAGAAAAATATGTTGAGTACCATTTGGAGTTGTATACTGCTTCGGATACAGCTGATGCCTGAAAATTGGTACAAATTATAAGTATGAATACTCGTATGCAACAAAAGTAAAAGTGTACGAGGCTCACCTCTGATGATATAAAATCTGAGGTACAGCAATAGAAAGCCAGCTGTATAGCCATAGCAGTAGCATGTAATGCGTGTCTCAATATGAGGGTGCTATCAGTGCTAAAACAGAGCAGAGCTTTAGGTTAACATACTAGCTGAATAAGAATTCATAGTTAGAAATATTAACAAATTCTATTTGTGCTAAGGTTGTAGTTATATACCAAAGCGGGCATTTTAAACCAGATGTCTGGCCTCAAAGTATTAATGCCACACCCTTCTAGTAACAATACTAGTATGAAGAGAAAACAAAAAACCATGAGCATAATCCCGCCCGGCCCTTAAGTGGGCAGGGGGGGGGGGAGAACCTTTCGGCTCAACATAGTGAAATCAAAAGTACGCATTGCCACATAGAACGTCAAAAGTCTCTATGTAGCTGGAAAATTCGAAAACATTATTAAAGAGGCAATGCGAGTAAAGTAGGGACAAGAAATCAGACGATGTCATAAATACCACCATTAGATTTACAAAACCGATATTTATTTTCTTCTTTACAGCTCATTTTAAATCATACGTTTGGTTTAAGCTTAATCAATTACTATATTATGTTTATGACGTCATTACTCTTGATGACGTTTGTCGTCTGATTTCTTGTCCCTACTTTAAGCATAAACATATGTTATGTTATTCCGCCTCGACAAATTTTTCAGTACGCCCCTGTGCTCCTAATTATATTTAAATGCGTTTGAACCAACTTACAATGCTCGCGGCCTACGGAATTCTCTCCGTCAGCACTTCGGTGTAGTGCGCTAATTGCTTTATTTATCCCGACATACTGGTGCCAACACCAAAGAATTGGTGGTAAAAGAAACACGTATCGTCTTGGATAATAAATGGCTTTGTGCCACAACCCTGGCAGCGATAAGCCAAGAATTCCTGGAACCTATACGCATTACCCTGTATGATATATAAGAAGGAAATAAATTCTGAATAATCCTCTTGTCCCACGCAACAATGGAACTAGGTTTTAAGTTTTAATCGTGTTTTTCTTTCAATAACTCAACGCTGCCCTTCGGAGAGGCCACCTTGGTAATTCAATCCTCTGGGACTCGCTGCGACATCGAAAATTCATTCCAGAATGTTCGAAGCCCCTTTAGTTTGTTGATAGCACTCACAATAACGCTTCTTTGTTTCACAACAGTTCAAAAAGTGGTGCAATAATGAGAGGGAGAATTTCCATCAGCGGTTGAAAAAGTGAGATGGACTTTTCTCTAGCGCGGGGGCAATTATCAAGCTCCGCGAGTTTAAAATTAATTAGTAGCGAGCCACCGGCCAGTTCACATGTGAAAATTCGCGGGCTCCGACTGCCGCGAATCCCGTTGCAGTCGGGGACCCTGTTACTAGAACTAGGTGTGTAATCTTTTACGAACCTTTGTGGGCGCTTGGCGCCGAGTAAATTGTGTGAGAGTTTTACTTCAGCCCTAAATAGCAGCGAATTGTGATAGTTCGAGGAGTTCGGCGACAGCCTTCATAGCCGCAGGTGCAGAAAGAACTTCGGGGCGGTCGTGAAGTTAAGGGAAAGGCCCGCAAAACGTTTTATTGGGGAAAACGTCGTTTACCGTGTCGTTTTGTTGTCCGCTCTCTAAGTACAGAGGGACGCACAATTTGCCATTAGTGCATATATAGTTCTAACGTCGTTTGATCATCCCCGCTTGTGTACTCGTGTTGTTCGAGAATGATTGCAGTTGCAAATTCCGATTACGTTCGCTGGGCAACCCCGGAAACTAAAGTCATCTTCGCCAGCCCCGTCGCCGACTCGCTCTCTCTCTCCCCCAAGTTGGATCCCCCTGCAGCAGCCCGGCCAAGCTTCCGCCGAGGACGTCATCGCTACCCCAACATGCTTACAGCTCCAGGTATTTATTGTATGTGCGATATGTTTTGTGTGTCGAGATAAGTGGCGTTCGTAATTTTTACTGTGCAACCCCAGTGATTAAAACGTTGCGCACGCTCGCCGAATTTTAAAATTTGATTTGCTTGTTGACATCCGGGGCTTTACCCTGGAGATCTTCTCTTGTATTTTGTAATAACATAGTTAGACATTAAGGTAACTTTGCTTGGGAGCCCCTTTCATGTTCAAGTAGGGTGTGCCTTTATTTTTATTAAATTTAAACTTGCCTCCGGGCGATTATTTCAGTGTAAACTTGTTTGTAAATTTAACTCATTCAATAATAAATCTGTTAAAGTCAGTCGGTTTATTTGTCGAGTTCTGAACCACTTCTGGGTTCCTAAGTAATTTAGTTTGGGCAAAGGCCAGGTGTAACTGCAGTTGTAAAGCTAAAGCATGTCTTATGAGCAAGCAAGCCCCAGAATTTGGGCCAGTATTAGTGTTCTTTTGTTACTCTTTAGCAAGGGTGGGCCTTTAGGTAAGTAATTTGTTTATGGCCACTCTTGGTGTTCTATCTGAAGACTCGGTGGAGGTTTGGACAGCGCGGCGAGGACAACCGTGGACTTGGAGGACCTCCCCATAGGCTACGTGTGTGTTCTTGTTTCTAGCACGTTTGCCATTCCCTATATAGAAACAAGTGGCGCTCTAGGCATCTATCTTAAGCAATCCATCAGGGTAAGTGCCGCCGGTTTTTCTTTGTACTCTCGAACTACCCCTTCCCGACTGAGCTAAGCGCGAGTAACCGGAACAACCAAATCTGTTCCAACACATTAAGATCTGTGATTTCTAGGGAAAACCGGCGAACCCTGTAGTTTGTACCCGATTTTGGACAATCAATACGACCTATGTCTATCTGATGAATAAATACCGTAACACATATCAGAGAGCTGCGTTGGCCAGACTCATGCCACAACAAACACGGCACACTATTCTCCTGGTAGCGAACGACACGACTCAAATAAACGACTGGATTAAACGCTTAACGTAAGGCTTTAATAACATCATTAAGAATGGGTGACTATAGCAATAGTTCAGGTATATACACTGACATCTGACGAGAACTATAATCAAGAAGTTGGGGTGTTTTACGATTCACTCGATATCGTTTTTGTCAAGATCACTAAAGATGAAGTAACCTTAATAACAGGCGACGTTAACGCCAAAATCGAAAAAAGCCGACGATCAGAGCTGGTTAAAATCAACAGGTTGGGAAAAAGCAACCACAGAAGAGACATAGTCTTTAAATTTTGCCAAGAATAAATTATTACCTGTATCAATATCGGAGATTTCTATTTAACCCCATCGAAAATCTTACATCCTGTACAGGATGAGCAAATTTCGAGCACTATAAGAGATATGGATAAATAAATCCCCAATCCTCGATCTCTTTTTTCGATAAAAGCTTAATGGGGCAAACCAAAATTGGCTATAGTTTTCTGTTTTGAGTTTTTTTTAATGAAGAATGAACCAGCTCAACACACATAATGTTATACGTAGTTGATATAGCAATAATAACTACACTTATTGTAACACTAAATAAGAAGAATGGGATTTTATCCTATAACTAAATGTCTGTACATAGCTTAATCACTTAAGGCATTGTTCACTTCTGAGTGTATCTTGGGGGACCCTTTTCTTCAGCCGGGTGAATGCCGACTTCTGGTCAAGTCGGAATTGGACCGTAATTGAGCATTTAGGTATGTTTGTAAAGAACTTAATAGCTGCACTACGAATATGACTACCCAATGTTACCACATCAAGTTCGCGATGAATGTGTTCATTTCTAACATACCAGGACGCATTTACAGCTATGCGTAGAACCTTATTTTGAAAAGTTTGAAATGTCTTTATGTTAATCTTCCAGGTTGAACCCCATACTACACAAGCGTATGTCAGGATGGGCCGGAGGATACACTAATATAGTCGTTTGCACAGTCAATGCGCAGAGCAGATTTTTTATTTACCCGGAGGTATAGCAAAGCCAATATAGCGTATGCATCCTTCAACTTTTTGTTAACATGTAGATTCCAGGTCAAGCAGCGGTCTAAATAGACTCCCAGATATTTAACTGCCCAGTCAAAGGGTTGCATACAATGTTCTTCCCTTGTATAACATGCTGCGGGGATTATGCGGACGTCTCAGGGCGAATATTGTACTCTAGTACTTTCCGGGGTTTAACTTGATACGCCATTTTGCATAATACCGTAGGGTTTGTCGATGTTTGCAGTCTATCCACAGCAGTGTCAATGTCGATGTGTTGCGTCAATAATATCGTGTCATCAGCGAACATTGCTAGTGTTGCTGCCCTTGGAGGTGGAATGCCGATTTTTAAATGTCGAATGGTGTGGGGGCAGTTAAAGGCCACTGAAAAATAAATAAATAACATCCTGTATGACAAAGGATTTAATCTTACTGAGGTAAGGTGTGAAAAGGTTGAAAAGGGTTTTAAGAATGCTATCTATGGTTGATTCAGAAAGTTTACATAAATTTTGGTTTTCAAAGTATGGATTTTAGGACTTGTTGGGGTAAATTGCACTTGAGGTTGTGGCGGACGAGTAGTGCTATTTTTTGTAACTTTTCATCTTAATCTCCTAATAATATTTGCATTCTCTTTAGTTTGCGGAGTGCCCGTCGCCACAATTGACGCATTTTTTGAGGTAACTACTATAAATACTGTCCGAAGACACAGAATCTTCGAACAGTATCTGTAGTAGTGGCTTCCAAGACATTTTACGCAACGAGGATCCAATTTGCAATAATTCTTAGTATGATTGAACCTCTGGTATTTGGAACACTAGGGAATGTCGGAAGGTTTGCATCTGGGTTCAACTGTTAGAATTTAGTAATAAAGATGGAGTAAGTTTAAAATCTTTTTAGTAGCTTTGATACTCGTTAAGTCTATCAGGCACAATGGTGGAGGCTTCTTTTCTTTGTTCAGTAGTCGTAGGAGAGGTAAATTGTGGGATTTAAGTTCTACTTCGATCTCCTCAATTGACAAAGAAATTGGCACATTCTTGGTAATAACAGATAGAGGGCTGCAATTTTGATTTTCGAACATATGGTATTTGAACCCGTTATCTATAGTACGATCAAAAATGATTTTTATCTAGTATGGTTATGAAATAGTTCCTAATTCATGAATGCAGCTATAAGTCACTTAAAAATCAAATGTAAGTTTGGCATTCATGTATAGACATTGTTGCATTCATAAATTAGGAACTCTTCCATAGCCATCCTAGATGAAAATCATTTTTGATCATACTTTATGTAGTACTAGTGAGCTTTCGGCAGTCTTTTTCAGAAGTGAGATTAATGAGCAAATAATTGGTTCTATATTCAGTTGTAAACCCGCTCTCCACAATATCCCTAATGTCCTTTGTAATTGCTTGGTGATCGTTGGTTTGATGCAAAAATATCGGAGGTATTTTTGATGAAGATGTTTGCTGCTTAGAAGATCGTGAGTTACCAGCATCGGCATTCTTAGAAATTTGCTTTTTCAGCTGGCTGGGAAGATAAAATTAGTTTTCGCTTAACAGCACAATGGAGTTTCAAAGATATTTTGTTCTGGAGGATGACTTCAGATGATAAATCATCGCCGTTTCTTTTATTTTGATTAATAGGTTCGCCGCCATCAGCCATATCGTCCTAAGAATAATTTTACCAGCCCGGTTGGGACAAGTCACACGTGAATTTAATCGAGCTTTCGTTGCAGCAGTAGAGCGCAAGAAATATGACCGTAACGTATCGCTGCACACACGCGACTCTGTTTTCGAGTTATAAACGATTTATTTTGGTTAATTTTAAAAAAATACGGCTTAATCTGAGTAGATAGATCTTCCTGAAATTTTGTATAGGGCCTTAATTTATCATTCCAAACAACTTTTCCTAAAAAATGTTGCCGTATCATGAATAAAAAGGGTAGTTTACCGGAAAAGAAAATAGTTTTCGCTTCACTGTCAAGGCCGACTTGTTTTTCCAAAAACTGGAAATATTCTTAAAACTCTCTTCAGACCAAGCAGGACCTAATTCCACAATCAAAATAAAATTTAAAAATGTTCAGTCTATCTCACCTCTTGTAACATTAATCCTGGGACACACTTTATGTATATAAATATATGGCTTTTGTGTCATATCTATTATATTCTTTATTCTGTTTATTAAAAATAAATTAATAGATACTGCAATAACAGTTTTGATTTCATTTACCTCGTCCTGGGCTAATTCAAAATTATTATCCAATGTTTTGATGCAATCAAAGTATGTTGCCTTCTATATTTTATTTATTGGCAACCTATTTAACTTTCGCGCCGCCTAGCTATTGAAACTCGAATATCAAAAGGGTTAGGCTGTTACACCGTATAATCTTTACTATTGTATAGCAAATGCTCAATTTAATCGAATGACAGATAACCTCAAATATTGACTGTAATCAAAGCTTGTTCCAACCACAGATCTCCAGCGTATTTTGAACACCAATACACCAACAATTAATCAGTTCAAATCAGGTAAATAATAACAATGCAATTCAAATAATCAAGTTGTTTGGTTAACCTGGAATTTGTTTTTTTTTTCAAGAGACACCAACCCGCATTTGTTTTTTGCTTGCTGCACTTCCTGTTTCGCAAAAAGAAGACGCCAAGCTCGTAATTTCCCTCTACAACGCTTTCAGTGGCTGCTGCCTGTCTCTGGATTACAAACGAAGCCTCCCCAGGTGCTGTACCTTGCTGTTCGCCTCTCGTAGCTCCCAGCCTCGTAGAAGAGGGCTCCAAAGTTGACCTCGTACTGGACCACCGTGAAAAGAGACGCCAAGCTTATATCTGCTTCCTGGCGATATTTTAATGGCTGCTGCCTCTTTGTATAACTCCTCTAGACTCTGCACTTTGCTTCCTGTTTCCCGCAGCTCCAAAACTTGCCAAAAGTTAGTTTAGAAGTCAATCACAAATAGGCGAAGCTTCTGGTTCAATTTTCTATGGGGCTGCAGTACGGAAAACTGCCAAATTAAGCACAACTAGCCTCGGTGAATAAATAAAGCTTAACAACCGGCACAAATAATATACTTTTATGAACGAAATCGATTCAAAACGGGGAGCTAAAATTACACTCAAGCTTTCGGCTTCGCTTCCCCCATAAACAGCAATAATTGACCATCTAGGTCACTATAGCAACATGTTATACAATTGTTTTAAGTACATTTTTACAGTCTTTGATCCTTAACTTCTAAATATTTTCTCAAATGTCATTCAGGAGCACTCTAACCGCTCTTTGGTTGCATTTTTTAACTTTTAGTTAAATAAACACTGACTCACAGGCTATTAGCACTTTACTGAAGTTTTCATTAATTTTCAGGTCGCGTTTTAAATGCTCTTTGGAGTCTTGTGCATCTTTACACAGCTTAACAACCCTTTAGCTGTTTTTTCGACTGTTGGCATTATGATATGACTACAAAACGCTGCATAAATCTTCTGTCATGCTTCGAAACATTTTTGCACCTAAGCAAATTAATTATCGTGTCTTGACGTTACACAATTAATCCGTCAGTCATCACAAATTAGCTACATTTGCCATACCGAGCATAAATATTGACTATAAGCTAAACGCATCCCCGACGATACTGTTTTATTTAATTAATAACCTCTGTTAATTAAATTACAGTTTGTGCTAATCATGTATTACGTAATTATCAATGTTTACTAGTGACTTATTGTTGCAATAAAAATTCTGGACCTATTTGAATCTTTTTTTAGTCTTCTTACGTTAGCAATGCAACCAGAATTGCTGTAAGCATAAGCATTATACCATTACTATATATTATGTGGGGCTCATTTATTCATTTGCACTACATTATAGCAAAAACCCAGGGTTTTCAAATTAGTTTTTAATATCTCTTCGTTTTCTAGTTGAAGGATTGTACTATTTAGAATATACCTGATAAAAACAAAGTGTCTGTCATTGCGTTATTAAAATATCGGCCGATTGATTGACAGAATTAATCACGTTTGATGGTTGTTTATAATGTTACACATTTATCAGAAACATTTGTTTTATCAAAGTTCTCAAACTAAAAATGCGGCACTTGCCAAAATTTAAATATCTTCTTTCGTATACCGGGGAGGTTCGAAAATATGTAAATAGCTCAAGAATAAGGTACCCTTATTTTTCAAAATACACAAATATGTTATTCGAAATATTTGGTACAACATTTCAATTGAAAATTATAATTGTTTTGAATTATCGCTGATGTTCAAATTGTTTGTTATTAAATTTTCTTGTAGTTACCGGTTTTTTACTTTAGATGAAGAAATGAGATTTAGGGGTGGGGGGGGGGGAAGGAAAAAAATAGTTTACAGAAAAAAAATCGAAATTTTAATTCGGATGCTTTCTTTGAGATGCCAGGAAACCGAAAAACAATGTTTTTATCAAAAATCTATTTTGAGTTTTTCAAAAGATGCTGCTAAGCCGTTCAAATACTGAGCATTCCGGACAAAATATGTTGTGAATGTTCACTGGTATAACAAGTATATCACTTCCAAATATTGTCGACTTATTTACTTAGATGCTTACTTAATTCCTGAATAACATATATCATTTCCTACTCGCGATGAAATACGTTTTTTTTTCGTTCGTGAAATCAAAATTTTCAATTCACGAAAACACTGTACTATGATCTCTTGTAAATTATACTATTTTCTACTGTTATTTCTTTCGTCTTATCAACAAATACATTTACGTATTGTTAGTTCTTGTTATCTAACAACTACGTAAGCATACCAAAATCATGCATTTTTTGGTCTTGAAACACGACTGAAAAGTATACATTTTTTGTTCAGTCGGAGACAAGATATGTATTTTTTGTAAAAAGCGTGAAAACTTGCCATAAATAATAGTAGATTATGTTATTAGGAGTAAAAGTGATACTTTATGTGGCGAAGCTAAAGTTTATTTAGCCGAACGTTAGTGAGGCAAATAATTTAGCTAAGCCACATAAAGTCACTTTTACTCCGAATAACATTTATTATTTTATCCGCAAACGTATTCAGGTAAATTTCAGGCGAGCACTGTACCCCTGCGCCAACCTCTGTTGTTCAGATAACGCACTACTGTAATGATATATGAACATACTGAATCACCCGAGCTAATAGCACACGGCCACAGCAGCTGTCACACCATAACCCACGGCGACAGATGCTTGGATCCGCTGCTTAAAGGTTTATTTAAATTAAAACTTTTTCGTACTTTTTTTTTGAAATAAAAACCGGCCTACGATCTAAGTCTAAAAATTAGCAAAATTTTAAGTTATCATACAATTTAATCGGTCCAGTATCTTCGGAGGAAATAGCGAACAAACATAGAAAGAAAGAAAGAGAGCAACCATTTTGTGTGCTTAGGCAGATAAAGTGACACTTTTAACTTGTCAATAAAGACAAATAAGTTGTCACTTTTGTGACGTTTGTGGATAAAAATTCATTTTTTGAAGTTGTGTCCCGGTAAAATGTCTAACAAAGAATTCAATTACATTGCCATATTTTTTATTAGTATAGCTAGTACCAACTATTTCATCACTTACAAAAAAACCTGCCTTAAATAGAAATAACATACACATTTCAAGAGGTTACAAATAACATAAATTACTTGACTGGACAAAGTAAAATGGTTTTTAAAATTTGAACTGAATAATATAAACACTTGCTGGTGGAACACTAAGGTTCTGTTTAAAATGTATGACTATCCCATCGTAAACAAAAACATCAGCTACAATGCGACCAAGACGGGTTTGAACGTAAATATTTTCCTAGCGCAACATAGTAGCAAAACCAATTAAATTATATCTTTAGTAGATATGTTTATTAATACTCAAAACACGAAAATAAATTTAAAAAAATGGTTTTTTACTGAACTGAACTGAACACCTTGGGGGTCTTACTGTGCGGACATTTTATTTAGTTTTAAATTTAAAAATGTTGTTCTGAATTTGTATATTTTATATTTATGTTTACTCTACCTATATTAAATACTTACTTTATAATTCTATCTATATAAAATAATATCAAATTCTGTTAGTATTCTCTAATTTTGTTGTTGTACAGTATGGAATAAATTTATATTATTATTTATTATTATTATATGTTATTACTAAAAAATTGGACATAAATAGAGACTATTTTTGAGATGCAAAGAAAAGGTTTTAAAATATCAATTTATTTTTCAAAATCTGGACAAAATAATTTCTACTAAATCTACAATATTATAATCTTTACATATTACACTATATTGTCTATAAATGACTCAGCGTCCCGTGCGACGCGTGAGCCAGCGTACCATGCGACGCGTGACTCAGCGTTCCAGATCATTCCAGAACGACCTTGCGAGCGAACACGTCAGCGTCGCTGGATTAATCGAGCAAGGTCTGGACGTTTCTAAGATGACTCACCCGGCGTGTATATAACCCTAGTGAAATAAATAACAGATAAATAACAATATAAATCGTTAGTGTTTAAGTCGTAAATAGCCAAATAACTTATTAATGTTTAATCCAGCGCATATAAATAAATAAATGTATCGTGGTTAGAAATAGTGGCTGTAGTTAGTTAGTTTAAGTAATTTGCGTTCTGCCTTGTGAATTCGTGTGTTTGTAAATAATAATAATTAATAGTTGTAAATAAATGTTTAATACAAGAAGCGTCGTATAATTTTGTAAATAGCCCGAGACTGAAAACGTAACATTATGATATACATCACTATATTGAGAAAAAATATTCTTTTCCATGATGCTATAACCAACTATGGGTTCCATATAACAAACAACTTTATAGTAGAACTTGAAATTACAAACTAAATTCTTATCAAAACCGTGCCTGAAAAACATAAACATTACTTTCCTACATTTTCATAACTTATTGAGATATAGCCACAAAACAAAAAAGCTAAAAATCGCATTTCTGTTTACTCGTAAACAAAAGACGTTAACCAATTTTGGTTTGCATCATTAAACTTTTCTAAAAAAAAGAGATCTAGGTTGGTGGAAGGGGGGGGCGGAGGGGAGGGAGAGTTCACTTTTTCATATTTTCTACGGTTATTGAGATTTCCTATGAGAATATCGAAATTTGTCCACCCTGTACAATGTAAGCGAAATTCATGATATAAAGGATCGATTGTTAAAGTACGAAAGATGATATACTTTATATAAAAAATAAAATAGAAACATTTTTCTAGTATTATTTGCAAGAAGCCAAAAAGTGGAGCAAACATGAACACACTTGTGTGAGAATACATCTCGAAGCGCTTCACACGTATTACGAAGTAATTGTACGAAACACTATAATACATGAATCTTGATCGTGCTGTGTTAACGGCTGGACGCTTTTCTCGCCCTCTCCGTTCTAAGGGGGGCGATCTGAATGTTGTACCAGCGCTGTTTTCTGCAATCTCACAGGTCAGAGTTTAATTTTATTTAACTTGGAGATTGGGATTTCAACTACGCACTTATCGAGAAAGGATTACACTAGTTTTAAAAGGCTAGCCTTGGGTTACGCCAGATACTATATTTAACAATTCACAGGTATGTGTGCGCTTCTACTCAGTACATGGCTAATGATTATCTCAAAAATCTAACTCTTATCTACAAAGAAGACGAATCTAACAACAATGCAAGAAGTAAAAGCATGGAAATTGATAATACCAATTTCATTTCCTATAAACAAGTTATCAACTCTCCCACGACGGATGCACACAGCAAGAGATACTTCTTTGATAACGAACAACTACCTTCGAAAAATAAATATTATCTGCCAAAACAAATTGACTCGGCTATCAACACAATGAGCTCTGCTCCATTAATGCAATCCCTCATACCACAGAGACCAACGCCCTGACATTTTAAACATTGGTCTAGTACAAAAAATTCCTGTCTTAATATTCCAAAGAGTCCTACATGAACTGGTCTCTGTTCATCTGCCAGCCTTGCTTACTTTTAATAACAATCCATTAATAACTCAACCATTTCCTAAACTAATAAACGGTGTAGTTGCCTGGGACTACTTCCAAACCTCTGTTGCTGAAACGGTAAGTTGTTCAACTAATATTGAATCCCAGGCAGACATTGACACTCAGCTTGACAAACTTAACTCAGCAGACAAGACGGCTATTACCAAAGCTACCACAATTCCAATTAAACTAAAATACACTTACAGAGCTTTACCTGAGAATATTTTACAATTTATAAAACATAAAAATCAGTTGACAAGATTGTGGACCAAAATGAGTGATCCAATCCTCAAAACAAATGTTAACCGAGTCACACGGGAAGTTAAAATGTCATTAGATAAACATAGAATAACTAATTACAAAAATTGCAAATCTGATCTACAACCCAGAGATCCTACTATGTGGCAAGCTACCAGAAGAGTATTAAAACAACAGCCGCAAGTTTTCACTGTAGAAGTTAACAAGCATAAATTAAATTAAAAATTAAAATTAAATAAATTAAAAAACAACAGCAGCAAGTTTTCACTGTAGAAGTTAACAATCATAAGCACGCCACCGTTGAAGGTAAATGCCACATCTTCGCCACACATCTACCAAATACGTTTTTTTATCAAAATATCTGACAGAAACACTGATTTTTCAGAAGCAGTAAAAATGGAATTACGGACTTCTCAGCTAATCCTGAACTAATAGTACCTACTTCACAACTTCACCGTAAGAAATACTAGACCATATTCACACCCTGTCCCGTAAAAAGTCACTAGACCACGACCTAACTCCAAATATAGTTCTGACAAACATAGTTTAAAAATAATAACTTTCCTAACAATATTAATCAATGCTTGCCTTAGAATTTAATACTTTCCAAATTCTTGGAAGTACGCGCTTATCTTAGTATTTCTTAAACGCGGAAAAAATCATAAGCACTGTTACCGCCCAATAAATCTCCGTAACACAGTTTCCAAACTCCTTGAAAAAATTATTCACTCTCGTATCATCAATATCTCCTAGACAATCAGATTATTCCGGCATACCAGTATGGTTTTTGAAAGAAGTACTCAACCGTGCATAAATTGTCTCGAATTTCTGAACTCATATAGACAGAATTTGAAAATAAGCAGCATACCGTGGACCTTGATGTTGCTCAGGCATTCGACCAAGTGTGGATAGAAGGATTATTGTACAAGTTGATGAAAATAGACATGCTCGCATACTTGTTATCTATTATAGAATCTTTCTTAACGAACCGCACGTTGTCAGGGAAGATAGACGGTCGGCCTTACCTTTTGGCGAAAGTTATATTTGGTGTTTTGCCGGCTGGTAACTATCGGCCTAATTGGGCTAGCTCGCCGCGAGGGTCGCAGGGTTCCAGTTATGCTAAGAGGAAATACAAAAAAAAAGGAGTGGGCGCCAGGTCCTCGACTCAGTTCTAATCCTTATGCCGGACCGTGCACAAGGTCAAGACAATTTCCAGCAGCACAAAGAAAACAATCAAATCAACCACCAAAGAAAATATCACAGCTTTATTTCAAAGAGTTTGGTGCGTACTATAGCGCAATGCTAACATAAACTAAATACAAATATCACAGCAGGCAATATTTTTAGCAACATTGCGACATGCAATAGTAAATATAGATACTAATTCAAATATAAGTATTGGAGAAATAGTAGCCCACGAGCAGCAATGACTATGACCTGAGAATGGGCTAACACATTAAAACATTGTGCGGTTACAACGGAGCGTAGCGAGTATTAAATTTAAAAAAAAAATAAATTGATCAAGCGCGAGTCGCGGAGCGAGTTTAAAATTTCGCGTATACCGGCTCGGAGCAATACAAGACCACCTTGGCTAACGTTTCAACCCCGAAGGTTAGCTAAATGACGCTATATCTATATTCAAAATTTTCTACAGGGCGGAATCAGCGTGCGTTTGCGTGGCCACACATGAACGACGGTGTCCATATTAAAAATGCATTAAGTGTACGTATGTACGTATGTACGTATGTATGCTAAAGAAAGCAAAGGCTTGGATTTGCCCCTTACTCGGTTACCGGAGATCTACATTAATCACAACGCTCCCGAAGGGGTGCTCACGAGACACTGCCACTGAAGTGTGCCTAACTTAACGCCGAAGGTTTGACATGAAAATATTAACTATTGTTTTGGTGATGAAAACAGCGAAGCTTTAAGGCGTCCGAACTGTGTTATGTAAGCGGGTGAGTAAAAGCGACGTCCAGATAGGACACAAGTGAAGCTCAAAGTTCTACTCTATAAATCTTTCAGATAACGCAGAGGTCAATAAGGTTAGGGGACCCGAAGGCACAAACGGAGCAATACACAGGTAAACCTTACGACCTTAATTTAGCAAGTAGCAGAGGGTAACCGCATGTCATTGCGCGGCGGCCCTAACATTTAATTACACAAATTCCAAATATTACTAAACTAACGATGCACGAAGCCTACTATTGTACAATCCGATGCTGAATAAAATCACACATGTCCGGAGTGCTAACGGCATGAAACAGTATGATTCAATTATAAGTTACAACAGGCGCAATGCATAGTATCTACAATAACGTCTTGCCTGCAGGAAAGTTCACCAGAACCTAATCTCTTCGTTCGCTCCCCTGGGGTTGGACGTAGCTAGAGAGAAGCAACGATGGCGGCTGCAGCTGCGGGGTGCAGTGCCAGCTATGGAGGTTGCAAGATGACTTGCAGGTGAGTGTAAAGCAGTTGCTCAATCTTCAGCGTGGCCCACGAGAGTTGAAAAATTCACAGGCGATGCGACTATCTTAGGGGCCCAGTACATCGAACTGGATTCGAGCAGGGTGCAGTCGAACGGGGTAGGTCTACTCCAGACAGGAAGGATTTCAAGCAGATGGGGAGTGTTTTAACTCCCGCCGGGAATTTTTGGCTAAAAACGCACAGAACCCAAATGTATTCCCGATTAAGAAGAAACTGGCCTAATCTTACCTCAAGCTGGGGGTCGAGCCGAAAGAAGCGTGCTAAAGTCGGTTCCAGAAGATCCGCCAAAAGCGAAGGAATGCAAGTAAGTAGCTATCTAATCATTACGAACATCCACGATAACGCAGAAATGCTTCCAGATCCCTCAAACAATCTATTCGAAGAGGCGAGCCCTACCAAAGGGCTATGAAGCACTTAGCTGCAGAGGAACACCTACTAGCACGACAGTTTAGCTTGAAAAGAAAGCCGAAAAATTCAAAAACCCAGCCCACAGGTCATCTGATAAAAATTTGGGCCAGAAGAAGCCAAAAAACCAGTCAGGCAAGTTTGACTGCAGGAAAAGATAACATTGCTCTAGCAACAAATGGAATAGTTAAAAACAATTTGTATCACCGGTTGCCTAGCGGCCATACCCAAATATTTGTAGAAATATAGCAAGAATAAACCTAATTTGCAAAATATGAGTAATTAAACGAGGGGTTGCTTACGAAACTGCATGATAATTATAGGAGAGTAATTAAAAATCAGATATAGCTAATTATACCCAGGTTAAAGCATGCAAACATTGACAAAAGCCAATCATAAATATTCAAGTTCAGAAATTCAGCTAGCAGAAGTTCAATGTTACGGGGGGCACTCCAAAAGTATCGTAACAAATCCTCCCCCAACAAAAGGGAGGGTAAATCACTCCAGATTTACCCGACCATACAAATGCCATTAAAACCGAATTGCCCAAAAAAAAAACGATGCCTGCCGGAAAGAAATGCAAAGGGAAGAAACAGAGGACTTAAAAGAGTAGACAGGAAGAGAGGATGTAAGAGTTCAAGCACATCATCGAAGACAACTAGACACCAACCTCTTCCGTCGCTGCAAGATGATGTGAGCTGCGCCGGTGGAAGGGAAGGTTACGTCAGGTTGCAACAAAGATGCACCCGAAACGTAAACACCTCGGAAAGATGCGGAGTGGGAGACAGGAAAGCAAACGACACAGAAGAAGGAAGGGAAAGGAAAACCAACCTCAACCAAGGGTTAAGTACTTAGGCCCAGGATCGACCTACAGCACTGAAGCTATCTCCAAATGACGGAAGATAGAACGGATATCCAAAATAACACGAAGTATAAAGAGAACGAGCACAGCAAAAAGAGAGAACATCCCTTTCAAACAAAAAAAAAATGAGACAGAGAAAGATGCGAGAAATGAAGGGACCAGATGTTTAGGTCGGGACTCCAATTCGAGAAAAAGGAAAGGTGAGTTGGGTCCCAAGATTCCGTCCGACGTCCCCAAACCAACCTCCCAAAAAGACGTAGACTAAACCAAATCATCATTATCGTCGATAGCGTTGTTGAGCTTCAAGTCTTTGGCATGCCAATTCCCACGCAAACGACCGTCCGGATCCTTAAGTTGATAAATGAAGCGAGACAATTTCTTATGAACTATAAAGGGTCCAATGAACTTGGGTGCCAATTTAGCAGTATAGTGGTTAGCAGCATCCGATTGCGTGAAGTTTCTTCTCCAAACGGAGTTGCCTATCTGATATTCATCAGGTCGTCTTCGCAGGTTGTAGTAGACCTTCGAGCGATCGTAGGCCCTAGCAAGACGAACTGTTACTTCTTTGTACAACCGTTGCAGCGCTTGGGCTCTTATATTGGGGTTTTCATCCCTGATGACACGAAGTTCGGGACCTTCATCTTCAGGTCTTTCTTCAGGATTTCCGTCGAGTGTAATTTCTCGGCCAAAATTCAAAAAGTAGGGGCTATGACCAGTGACATCATGCTTGGAGGTTCTTATGGCACAAGCGACTTGTTGTAAGTATTTATCCCACTCACGTTGTTTGTCGGACACGTACGCTGTAAGCATTGTTTTCAGAACACGATTGATGCGTTCCGTTGGATTTGCCTGAGGGTGATACAACGCTGTAAACGCTATTCTGCAACCATAGTTCCTAGCCAAGGCAGTAAATTCGCGACTCTTGAACTGGACACCATTGTCGCAGATAATTCTCTTCGGAGCGCCAAACAATAAAAACACGTTTTCTTCAACGTGACGTACGACTGCAGCGGCCGTAGCCTTACGAAGGGGAAATACAAGAGGGAGTTTAGAGAAACAATCAGCCACTACGAGTATATACTGATATCCCCGAGATGAACGAGGTAGAGGTCCTATGAGGTCCATACAGATGACCTCCCAGGGCTTCGAGATGTTTGTGTGACCTCCCATATGTCCAGCGGGTGGTCGTTGGTCAGGCTTAGTGCGGGAACACACCTTGCAGTTGCGAATGTAGCGCAGAACGTCCGTTCGCATCTTGGGCCAGTAGTACCTCTGAGCTATACGACCTAAGGTTTTCGAAACGCCAAGATGTCCTGAGGTAGGATCATCATGATTACGTCTAAGTACTTCTGAACGTTTGTCCTTAGGTAGAACTATCTTCCAATCTTCATTGGCCTGCATGAGTTCTGGATACGGACTCCTAACATGTTTGTAGAGTTGCGAATTCGACTCGCGCCAAGCAGGATAGTGCTGTGGATCGCTTCGGACTTTTAGGCGCATCCGAGCATACCAACGGTCTTGAACGTCATCGTCCTCAGTGACCTCATCGACAATAGGTACGGACCTGGATAGAGCGTCAGGTACGACATTGTCTTTGCCTTTGCGATGGATAACATTGAAATTATATTGTTGTAGGCGTATGGCCCAACGCGCAATGCGTCCTATGGGGTCTTTAATATTATGCAACCACTTGAGGGCGTAGTGGTCGGTCACGACGTCGAACTTAGTTCCCTCGATGTACGGGCGAAGTTTTTCGATGGCGAAGAGTACCGCGAGACATTCACGTTCCGTTGTGCTGAACTTCCGCTCATTCTTCGTGAGTGAACGGCTTATATAGCAGACGACCTTCTCTCCCTCAGGATACGTCTGGGACAAGACGGCTCCGAGTCCATAACCAGAGGCGTCCGTCTGAATGGTGAAGGGCCGACTGAAATCTGGGCAAGAGAGCACAGGGGCCGAGACGAGGCAGTCTTTGATGGTGTCAAATGCGGTTTGACATTCCTCAGACCAAACAAACTTCTGGTTCTTGCGAAGCAAGCGAGTCATAGGTGACACTACGGACGAAAAGTTAGGTACAAAGCGCCGGTACCAAGATGCCATTCCCAATATTCTTCTAACCTCTGGGACCGTCTTGGGGTTAGGGATGTTCAAGATGGCTGCGACCTTTTCCGGGTCGACAAGCAGACCATTGGAGTTGACGACGTACCCCAGGTACTTCAATTCGGGCTTACAAAAGTGACACTTCTCCCGGTTCAAAGTTAGGCCGGCCTTGGCGATCCTAGATATGACTTCCTTCAAGACCTCCAGGTGTTTTTCGAAGGTAGGAGTGCAGATAATAACGTCATCCAAGTATGTGAAAGCGTAAGGTTCTAGGTCGGCACCAATAACTCGGTCGATAAGACGTTGCCAAGTCGCCGGGGCGGTATGAAGACCGAACGGGAGGCGACAAAATTGATACAACCCACGATTAGGGACAGTGAAAGCAGTTAGCGGGCGGCTAGCGACAGAAACCGGCACCTGAAAGTAAGCTGACTTGACATCTAACGTGGTCAGGTATTGTGCATCCCGTAACTTGTCCAAAATGTTGCTGATGTACGGGAGTGGATAGGCATCAGGTTGGCTAACCTTGTTGAGCTTCCGATAGTCCACACAGAAGCGGTAAGAGCCATCCTTCTTCTTTATCATAACGATGGGCGATGACCATGCGGATGTTGAGGGTTCCACAATGCCCTTTTCTAACATATCGTCGAGCTCTTGATTCACGTGCTGTTGTAAAGCAGGCGAGATTGGATAATAGCGCTGCTTAATTGGTTCAGCATCCGTCTTGATTACGTGTTCCACTAAATGGGTACATCCTACACCATCTCCTATCAAAGAAAAAGCTTCGCTGATAGTCTGATCAAGCACAGCTTGTTCGTCGTTCGTGAGGTGTTCAGTTGAACGGATCGCAGCGATTTGCTCATCAGCCGAGGCTTTGGAGAAGGTCCATTCCCCATGGCGAAGATCTGGCACAAGGGCCATCCTCTTCCAGAAGTCGGTGCCCAAAATGAGTGTATGTGGTAACGAGGGGACAACCAGGACTTCAAAGGTTCTCACCCGGTCCCTCAAGACAATGGGGACGGTAAGTGTACCAATGCTCTGACATTTCTCGCCGTTGGCAACACTGCAGGTAGTGGGTTTAACGGAGCTTAATTTGCAGGAGTTCTTCAATACGTTCCAACCTTGGCGACCTAAAATGGTACGGCTCGCGCCGGAGTCTAACAAACCAAGAAGTTCCTTTCCAAAAATAGACACTCGAAGATAGGGCCTCTCATCTTTGTTGGCGTGATCTAAGATGAAATCGAGCAGAATGCGATGTTCGGTAGGTATGTGATCCGTTTCCCGAGATTGGGAGACGACATTGGCCTCAGAAATGGTGACAGGAGAAGACGCTAATCGGCCTCTTAACGCCTTCCGTTCCCGTTTCCCGAGCAAGAAGGGCAGGTACGAATTGTGACGTCGGCTTTACCGCAGCGATAGCATTTCAATTTGCGCGGCGATGGACACTGAGCTACGCGATGGTCGGGCTTCCCACAGTTCCAGCACACACCATAGGGTCGAGCGGCTGTAACATCGCAGACTTGTCCTTCGGCAGAGGGGCTAGGAGTGGAACTAGTTTCCTCAATGGCAGCAGCTCTAGCACCAAAACGGGGCTTGTGATAAGCCAAGTCAGGTTCGAGGGCTTGATAAGGCGGAGGTGGATTCTTGAACCTCGAAGATCGCACCTTAGCATCCTCAATCAGTTTGCCAAGTTGTCTAAGCTGAGCGATACTCGTTGGAGAGTAGAGAGCCAGTTGTGCCTGTAAGTATGGTTGCAAGTTCCTACGCATAATCTCTATGCGCTCCATTTCTACAGGTAAACGAGAAAGGCGACTAAAAAGGTTCTCCATAATAGCAACATAGACCGTCACGGGCTCATCGGGTCCTTGGGTTCTACTACGGATCTCATCCCATAGGCTGATTTCATAATCACAAGGCAGGAAAGCGGCTTTCAAGGCGATGATCAATTCATCCCAAGAACGAATCGTGTTGCGAACGGAACGAAACCAAATTCGAGCGTTGCCAGTGAACAATTCGATGGCAGCGGCAAAAAGTTGATCCTTGGATACGTTTCGAGCTATGCGAGTTTCTTCAATTTCCTCTAAAAAGCTAGTTAAGCCATTTCCTCCATCGAAGGTGATCCTCCATTTGTTGATGGCTAAGTAGTTGGCAGTCGAAGTGTGTCTATGCGACGCAGACTGGTTGACATCTTCGGCAGCAGAAGAACGACGATTGACAGCATCAGCAAAGGGCGGATAATCCAAGTACATGCCAGGCTGCATGGCTGAGCTACTAGGAATAGGCTGAGGGGCAAAGAACTGTGAAGTGGACAAAGGATAACTCCACGTAACCGAGCTAGCAATAGGACGAATAGGCAAGGCAGCGTCTTCCTGAGACGTAGTGACAACAGAGCTATGGGGGCGAATATGAGTTTCCTGAGGCGAAGCTACTGAACCGTCGTCCGAGCTTGAATCACTCGGTGCAGCTGTTGTGTCGTTGCGAGCTTGGGTATCAACGTGAAGCTGAAGTTTCGCTTCCAAGGCGGCAATTAATTGTTCGCATCTATCCTTCAAGGACTCCAACCTAGAAGCTGAATCTGGTTCTGCTAGAATATGACCTAGACGACCTTGAACATGAAGAAGGCGAGTACCTAATCGTTGGGCATCATTGTCCAGGTTCCTAGAGGTGCAACTATCAATTTCGGCAGCTAAAATAGAAAGTTTGTCTTCACAGATCGCAAGTTCTTCAGTAGCGTCGAAAGACACGGGAGTGAAAGTGACATTCATAAGAAGATCTATCTTCATACGAGCACGGAGTAATTTGCGTTTGTCTTGGACGTTGCCCTGAATGGCAATGTCTCTAACTCGAAGCTCATAATCGAGTTCATCGACGAGCAGTCGATTAACATCTAATTTAAATACCATCTTGCTGTTCCAACAGGACAAGATGATCACAAAAACTTATTTAAACTAGGCTTATAACTAACCCAAGCAAAACCTGTAAATAGCATGCAATAAACAAACCTATAACTAGCAATAATCAATTGTAAATACCCAACAAGTATCGACAATAAATAATACCAAATGTAAATCACCTAGCCAATAATAAATTCTAACACCCTAACAATTCGATTTGCACTATAGCACCACCAAGTACCCTAATAACGACGTAGTCAAAAATCCTTTCAAGGCCCCAAAGCGTTGGGCGTCAAAATCTTCTTGTCAGGGAAGATAGACGGTCGGCCTTACCTTTTGGCGAAAGTTATATGTGGTGTTTTGCCGGCTGGTAACTATCGGCCTAATTGGGCTAGCTCGCCGCGAGGGTCGCAGGGTTCCAGTTATGCTAAGAGGGAATACAAAAAAAAGGAGTGGGCGCCAGGTCCTCGACTCAGTTCTAATCCTTATGCCGGACCGTGCACAAGGTCAAGACAATTTCCAGCAGCACAAAGAAAACAATCAAATCAACCACCAAAGAAAATATCACAGCTTTATTTCAAAGAGTTTGGTGCGTACTATAGCGCAATGCTAACATAAACTAAATACAAATATCACAGCAGGCAATATTTTTAGCAACATCAAAGAACACACAGTATGCGACATGCAATAGTAAATATAGATACAAATTCAAATATAAGTATTGGGCAAATAGTAGCCCACGAGCAGCAATGACTATGACCTGAGAATGGGCTAACACATTAAAACATTGTGCGGTTACAACGGAGCGTAGCGAGTATTAAATTAAAAAAAAAAAAAAAATTGATCAAGCGCGAGTCGCGGAGCGAGTTTAAAATTTCGCGTATACCGGCTCGGAGCAATACAAGACCACCTTGGCTAACGTTTCAACCCCGAAGGTTAGCTAAATGACGCTATATCTATATTCAAAATTTTCTAAAGGGCGGAATCAGCGTGCGTTTGCGTGGCCACACATGAACGACGGTGTCCATATTAAAAATGCATTAAGTGTACGTATGTATATTTATATGCTAAAGAAAGCAAAGGCTTGGATTTGCCCCTTACTCGGTTACCGGAGATCTACATTAATCACAACGCTCCCGAAGGGGTGCTCACGAGACACTGCCACTGAAGTGTGCCTAACTTAACGCCGAAGGTTTGACATGAAAATATTAACTATTGTTTTGGTGATGAAAACAGCGAAGCTTTAAGGCGTCCGAACTGTGTTATGTAAGCGGGTGAGTAAAAGCGACGTCCAGATAGGACACAAGTGAAGCTCAAAGTTCTACTCTATAAATCTTTCAGATAACGCAGAGGTCAATAAGGTTAGGGGACCCGAAGGCACAAACGGAGCAATACACAAGTAAACCTTACGACCTTAATTTAGCAAGTAGCAGAGGGTAACCGCATGTCATTGCGCGGCGGCCCTAACATTTAATTACACAAATTCCAAATATTACTAAACTAACGATGCACGAAGCCTACTATTGTACAATCCGATGCTGAATAAAATCACACATGTCCGGAGTGCTAACGGCATGAAACAGTATGATTCAATTATAAGTTACAACAGGCGCAATGCATAGTATCTACAATAACGTCTTGCCTGCAGGAAAGTTCACCAGAACCTAATCTCTTCGTTCGCTCCCCTGGGGTTGGACGTAGCTAGAGAGAAGCAACGATGGCGGCTGCAGCTGCGGGGTGCAGTGCCAGCTATGGAGGTTGCAAGATGACTTGCAGGTGAGTGTAAAGCAGTTGCTCAATCTTCAGCGTGGCCCACGAGAGTTGAAAAATTCACAGGCGATGCGACTATCTTAGGGGCCCAGTACATCGAACTGGATTCGAGCAGGGTGCAGTCGAACGGGGTAGGTCTACTCCAGACAGGAAGGATTTCAAGCAGATGGGGAGTGTTTTAACTCCCGCCGGGAATTTTTGGCTAAAAACGCACAGAACCCAAATGTATTCCCGATTAAGAAGAAACTGGCCTAATCTTACCTCAAGCTGGGGGTCGAGCCGAAAGAAGCGTGCTAAAGTCGGTTCCAGAAGATCCGCCAAAAGCGAAGGAATGCAAGTAAGTAGCTATCTAATCATTACGAACATCCACGATAACGCAGAAATGCTTCCAGATCCCTCAAACAATCTATTCGAAGAGGCGAGCCCTACCAAAGGGCTATGAAGCACTTAGCTGCAGAGGAACACCTACTAGCACGACAGTTTAGCTTGAAAAGAAAGCCGAAAAATTCAAAAACCCAGCCCACAGGTCATCTGATAAAAATTTGGGCCAGAAGAAGCCAAAAAACCAGTCAGGCAAGTTTGACTGCAGGAAAAGATAACATTGCTCTAGCAACAAATGGAATAGTTAAAAACAATTTGTATCACCGGTTGCCTAGCGGCCATACCCAAATATTTGTAGAAATATAGCAAGAATAAACCTAATTTGCAAAATATGAGTAATTAAACGAGGGGTTGCTTACGAAACTGCATGATAATTATAGGAGAGTAATTAAAAATAAGATATAGCTAATTATACCCAGGTTAAAGCATGCAAACATTGACAAAAGCCAACCATAAATATTCAAGTTCAGAAATTCAGCTAGCAGAAGTTCAATGCTACGGGGGGCACTCCAAAAGTATCGTAACAACGTGCAGTAAGAATGAACAGCTCGCTATCAGCAAATAACTAATATTCATGTCGGAGTACCACAAGGTTCCATCATAGGTCTCACACTTTCAATATTTATATGTCTGACATCCCTGAACCCATCAATTCAACCATAACTATGCATGCTAATGACACCGTTCTACTCTCTCAACATACCGATATTCTTATATCTGCCTATCGTCTACAAGATTACTTCGACATCTTGCTGAAGTGGTTTGGTAAATGGTGCGTAAGATTCAATGCTAATAAATGCAAAACCAAAATTTTTACTCGTCGAAGACGAATTCTACCCCCAAACATCACAATTGACAACCAACAAATACCTAGGTGTTTCCTTCGTTACGAAACTGATATGGGCTTTCCATACAAATAAAAAGCTGAATGAAGCATATTCACACTAGCGATGCTCTATCCCATCATTAAGAAAAAATTTACCCTTAAACATGAAGTAGGATGTCTAATCCAAGAGTTGGTTATCAGACCAACGTACGCTAGGTTTGGGGAGCAACTTCACAAACTCAACTGAAAAAATACAGATATTTCAAAATAAAGTTCTTCGTATAATCTTCAGCGCACCTGGGTTTGTGCGAAAAACAGCAACAAGCACATGTTTACGCTGCGCGATGGAGCCAGGTATTACAACACAAGATCCAGATGACAGTGATCAGTGAAATGCGATAAGTTACCACTAATAAACGGAGTGTAACGCAAAACCCATTTTGGCAATTATAGTGCGGCATCTGCCTTTAGTGTGTAGTTTAACACATTAATTTGTAAAACTACATTCTAACCATATAAAACGAATCCGCTGATCTGGCTTATACGTATATAGAAAAAGAAAACAACTATAATACATGGCTGAAAAACATTTGTACACTCTTCAATGATATCTTTTCAACTATTTGGATTATTTCGATATACTTACCTGTCAAGAATTATATAAAGATTGGCGCATATTAACGGACAGATAGAGAGATACTGGACCATTAACGCACCCGAGAAATAGTTTCGTAGAAGCTCTATAAACCTTTAAAAAAAAACATTATTAGTTACACCACATTTCGACAGTACCTACCTTAGAAGAAAAATGTGTTGCCGAATGCAAGTTCTTAGCGCACCGTAATATTCATTTTGAGAAGTAACTGAAGTAACGTCGGATATATCGCAATTAACGAGGCAGTCACATAAAATTCTAAATTGAATAGCTCCTTCAGCATTTAAGGACATGAACAGACAATCTAGACCCATTGCACATATTCCCGCTAAAGGCATGGCAAAACACTGGATGACGAATGTTAGCTTATAAAAATCGTTGTGATTCTGGAGATTCCAAGTTCCTAAAGCCAATGAGCTATCAGTAAATGCACTTGCTTCAATCGCGATAACAGCTGCTGCGACAAAATAGTAGAAAACCTTTTGTAAACGTGTAATGATAGCTGCGAGTTTATCCAGTTTACTTCGAACTGCATTTGTGCACAATCCAGTTTTCCAGAAATAAGCGGTAGCATTATATATTTCAATAAGATTGTTTTGATTATATGCTATTAGAGCAAATTTTACTGCAACCTGAAACAGTAGGCTATGAAACAAGGACAACTTGTGTCATAGTGACGTGAGGACGTGAAAGTATTGCAATAAATGAAGGAAATTACCTGTCCAAATCCAAAAAACGCTTCCACATTCCTAACAAATTCGGCAACGTCATCTTTCGTGGAATTGAAAAGAAGCAGTAACATAATTCCTGTTATCAAGAACATTAACAACGCATACGCTGAAGCGACTATTACTACTTTTGTCGTTCTGTCTCTGGTATAGAGCCCACTTCTACTTAGCAAAAATAGGGGGCTTTCGTGGAGTTTATAAAAATCGGTCATGATCCGTAGTCGCCAATAAATATACTTGAGTATGTCTAAAATATATAAAAATAATTGTTGCAAAAATACATTAGCGATATGCCCAGGACAATTTATTATATCAGTAATAATAGGTGCATACACAAACAATAAACATACTGTTTGTATCGTAGAGCTAGTACATGATACAAAAACAAATCTATTACAACTACCTATCTATTTACTAATGTTGGACTAACAAATGTATTAAATCATTTAAAATTGTTCGATCTTGCCTGCGATGTGTCCTTATCCCTGTTTCTGATGTATTCAGAGTTTAATACAGCTGCAGTTTTCAAATGCAAAGTTATGATCTATTTCAAGGTGAGAAAATATTCCTAATATCAACTAATTTGGATGACTGCGTTTGTGATCAATTAAACTGAGAAATTATAATTTTTTTTAATTACTATTAAAAATCCGACAGATATCAGATCCTGCCTATCTAATGATTAGGTAAAACGGGTATATCTTACCTATATGGTTTATTTTCATAGTTAAAGATATAGGTAACTGTATTTACATGTTTTTTATTGTTAATTAGATTGAGTCAATATGTTTCGGCATAAGCAAGTATGCGCCAGTCCGACCATGTTATGTAAGTGAGTTGTAAAGCTTGATTTTGCGTGTACAGCAATAAGTACAACTTCGTAGCCTGTTCGCGGGATGAGGGATATTCCACTTAAGCATTTTTTGATGCGATTTTCAAGCTAAGCATCAATCGTTTGCGTTTCTGCTCTAAGGGTGCACGTTCACGAATGGTTCCTTAGTATGTTATGCAAGATGCCTTAAGACGAAATACATAGAAGTGGAGAATAAATCCTTGCAATAGATAAGTGCTGAGACTGTTTAAAGTACTGCAAACTGGCATTTGTGTTTCCAGCAAGCGCCAATTCAGCAGTGATTAACGTGTCTGCCAGTAACAAAAAAAGCTTCTTACATCGAGTGTAGTCATTTTCCACAATTCACGCCATTCAAGGTTTGGATGACCAATTAGAAGGCAAGGCTAGTATGCGATGCAGAAATTCTCATGACTCAACTTCAAAGTAAATTTGATACCGAAAATGTTTACAGTTTAAATCGATAAGGCGGAGGAGGTGTCTAATTTAAGTCTAACGTTTTGATGAAATGGGATACCTCAAGTCGTGTTTCATGTCTTATGTCGAGGAAATTGGTAAGGAAACAGCGAAACTCGTCTGCTCCAAAAATAATTATTTTTACTCGTTGGATCTGGTATTTTTCGGTTTGTTATTTCTAAGTTACTTAAGATTATTTAGCAACTGGCCCATCTCATTTTTTTCTATATCCACTTACTGTTGAATTCCATTTTATTTTATAAAATATCACAATTTGACCCATTGAAACACATAATTGTCTTTAACTCACGCTTTTAATCTTGCTTGGCAAGACACCTAGTGTCTTGTTTCTTATATTCAATTACTCATGTAATTCATGTGCAAATGTCTTTGCAATTATGGCCGTGCTTTATGTAACCATCATTACCTTCTTTTAAACAACATATAGTACAATATCAATTTTAACATGTATTAACATTATTAAGCATTACTTTTATGGTTATTTAAAATAAACTTCAGCTTTATTTTAGCGTTAGCATATTAAATATGGCAACATCTTGCATTGATCTAACAGTAATCTGTTAACGTTCAGTTATTAGTTTCTCAAATGCTACTTACTCCGAATTTAAGTCAATCATGTTCACCACAAACCCATTTAACTCTTATCTTGATACATAATTTATCATTTTCAAGCAATTTTTCTATTTTATTTAATATTAACATTAATTTGGAATGGCCGAGGCATAAATATAGCAGGAGAGAAATTACACCATCTAATGTTCGCAGATGACATAATGGTTTTCGCAAACGACAAAGCAGAACTTAGGTCTATGGTCACAGACATTAAAACAGCATCGGCCAGAATAGGGCTAGAACTCAATCTCACGAAGACTAGATATATGTCAAA
>CALNHX010005267.1:0-38621 GCA_940337035.1 Agriotes lineatus
GCAGGGCTGCTACATCTGTATGTCCATTATCTGTAGCGCAATGGAGTGGTGTTCTTCCGTCATTATCTAGATGGTCTGTGGTCTGAGAAAACTGCAAAATTAGGTTTACAATATCCGTTAAACCGCGTTCTGAAGCCCAGTGAAGAAGTGTTGCGTCGTCATGGTCAGTATAGGAGTGTATTTCTATTAAGCTGGTATTGTCATTTTCTGTCGGTGTTTTGGACTGATATGCAGACAAAGATGATGTTTCGTTAGTTATGCCAATATCAGTTGCATAATGTAAGAGAAGTTTAATCATTTCTGTCTGATTGTAGTGTAGCGCATAAAAAATTGGAATTTTCCCATGGACATCTTTCATAATGATACTTTCATGCAAATAACAATTTTCGATAAGGGTATTCAAGATGTCGCTGAGTTTTTTGGTAGTAGAGACTAAAAGATAATGTAATACGTTCATTCCCATATTATCTTGCAAGTTAATGTTGGCTGAACCCTTTATTAAAAGTTTAGCGATATTGTCTTGTGTTGTTATTACTGCCCAATGTAGCGCAGTTCTACCTCTTGTGTCTCTTATATTAACATTTGCTTCACTAGAAACTAATAAATTTACAAAGTCTTCGTTACCATAGATTACTGCAATATGCATAGCTGTACAACCCAAGGAATCTGTGGCGTTCAGGTCATGTCTAGACTTAATTACTGACGATGTTACAATAACAGTCTTATTCTTAGCAATTGCATGTAAGCTCTCTTGGTCGTGGTATTGTGCTTGCGCTTGATTAATAAACTCCTTTGTTTGTTTAAGAACAGATTGCCGAATTAATATGGATGCAAGCGAACCATACAGAAATTCATTTAGGTAACGCAACAGGTAACTATTTTTGCTAGGTTTATATTTAAGAATTGGATTTTCGTATTCTATGGCAGCACAAATTGCATCGGCAATGTGTAAGCTAGAACTGGCAACGGCATAATCTAATGGTGCAAGTTGTAACGCTCCATCTTCTTCGTTTATAAGTAAATGTTTTGGTATTAATTTTAACATATTTGCCATTTCATCTTTGATAACTGCCACTTGTAATTGATCTAACTCTTTCTTAGCATGAGTCGAAATTGGATGATATGTACCCCACGCTGCGATTAGATGTAATACCTTTCTACCACCTTTATCGATTACCTTTAGTTGATCGGAGTCCGAATCAATAATTTTCTTTGTGTTCTCTAGATCGAAGTTTAAAACTGCCAGGTGGAGAGGACATTCGATTGCTAGAATGCGATCAAACAAATTCCGCACAAACACATAACTTGGTTCAAAAGTTTTTCTGAGTAAGATTTGGACGAGGTCTCTATTTTGCGAAAACATGTTTGCGGACAACCAGTCCGCCACTAAATATTCGGCGAAAGTACGATGAATGAATCTGAAATTTGTATCACTTTCGGTGACTATAACTCCACTTTTCTGTATAAGCTGAAGTGACACAGGACGAGATTTAAATTCTCGCTTTAGGAATTTCTTAATTTTTAGTCGCCCCAAATCTGTGTCAGGAAATAACTGTTGCAATGCTAAATAGTACATATGGGTTTTGTAATCGTACAACATATCTACTGTATTGTGTCCGAACCTTTCGCAAACCATCTCCATTCTTCGCTCAATAAAATGCTTATACAAGTCAATCAAATCAAATCGCGTAGAGGTAAAGTGTTTAGTTTGGCAAAATCTATCACATTGCTCATCAAACATCTCTGCTATCATTTTTATTTGTAGGGGAATCGCAACCAGCTTTTGGTTTTTATCGTTAAAATTTGTTTTCATCAAATCAAACAATTTTTTGATGAACTCGTTTACAAGTTCTTGTTTGTTACCATCAACCTTTTTACCAAAATATCGAACTAGGTAGTGAGTTTGTTCTGTTTCAGAAAATGAATTAATGCTGACAGCGAATGTATCGAGCAGTTCTTCAAGTTCGGATTTAAAAATGGGTCTGGTGGTAATATATACCGAATAGGCAAATTTACGAACACACTTGATTATGGCATTGACAGTATTGTGGTAAATTAACGGTATTTCATCATAACCATCTAAAACCAAGCGCAATTTCTTATATCGCAAATATGTTTGAAAAACGGTTTCTGTCATAGAATCGCATTTTTCTGTTAGGGTGGCATTGAAAAAATAGTGCAAATGTGATTCGGGCGATTTGGAATTGCTGCGACTGACAGTTTTGTAGTAATTACAATGCTCGAATAGATTAATTCTTAAAACCCCCAAATCAACCGGTGTATGAAAAGCAATGTAGTCCATAAAATAGGTTTTACCAATTCCTGGATCAGAACTGATTAATGTGGTTTGCGGTACGTTATTATTGAAGCTCACATGTTCTCGAGGATATACATTTTTGGAATAAGCATTTGTTCTAAAGGCTTTTATACCTTTAACAGATCGCGAGAATCTGATCCACTGAAGATGCGTTTTGTTGTGTAAAGTCAAATAGTGAATGTTCTTATTTTTAAACGGATCACGTTGTGAAACGTTACTAACAGAAGGCGCCTTATCTGAAACAATAATCGAGATGTCTTCTAAACGATCATGTACATCATTAGAAAGTCGCCAGTTAAGAATGTGACATTCTGGCAATCGCAAGTCTTTGTTCTGCACAAAAACTTGTAAATCATTTAATGAATCGCATTCTACTACAAAGAGATTTTCAAATCTTTCTAACAAAACTTCACTCTTGAGCCAGACCTTTTCTAAGGATCTGTCAATGGTATAGTCTTCGGGAACGGATAACGTATTACCAACATGAAAACTCCCCAGTAAAATGTGCACAACGTCTCTAACAGACAAATTAACCGTTTCATGACTACATAGATCTTTTAATTTAGCCGTTCTACCCTGAAATTGTACTTCTTGATGCCATATCTCATTGATGCACGCGTCACTTAAATCACAAAGGTTTCGAAATATTTTTAAGTTACTTGGAATTGCAAAATCAAGTTGGGTATCAGTTAGCACAATAACAGAAAATTCACCTTGAAGCTTATTCAAAACAAACACTATTTTATTTAGTTCTTCGGAATTATTTGCTTTCAGAAGGAGAGGAAGCTGATGAGTTTTCCAGAGCCATTCGTAGATTTCCATATCATCTGCTACTACGTCGCTTCGCGGGATTTTAAAAATTTGTTAACGAATTAGAGTTTTTTTCGTATTTTTTTGTATTTTGGTTTGAAACCACAAATGGTTTTAGCGATCCAAGCGTTTAAAAATCGAGTAACGATATTGTCCGTTTCAATTATTATTAATTCTGGGTATCTTATTATTCTATTCCAAGTTTCGTAATTTCCATTGCTGCAATCTTATGCATCACGATGTTTGAAGCGAGTAGTTCTTCTCATAACACTTTCCATATGATTTTCTTAGTAAGATGATAGTGACCTCCTAATTGACCGGTTGTCCAGTCGTTCAAAAAAAGAACGAACTTTTTGGTAACATATATAAGTAACCTATCAGGTACTTTAATGGGTTTTATCAAAACTAAAATTGCTTTTGTAATGTTTCTATCTAACTCGTGGACACCTGTCTGCTCTGTAAACAGAAATATATCTTCTTGAAAGTTTTGATTACGGTCTTCAAACTCTTCATTAAAATGTTCTTGTTTAAATTTGAAGATGTGTCCATTCGAATTGATAGATATGTGCAAGTTTTTATGGCACGTATCAAGATAGTTATTAAAATAAGTGTCATTCTTCAAGCTTCTGTTGGTGAATAAAATAAATGTTCTTTTGTCCTGGATATCTTCCAAATGTGAAACGTTACCTGATTTTGTATCGCTCTGGATTTTTTCAACACTATCTCGATACTTCTGTATACAAAAAGGACCGTTATTCTTAACAAATTCCTTATTCTCGATACATGTTGCTGTTAGTTGACATTTTAGTTGCAACAGGTATTCGTGTTTTGTTTCATCAACAGCTTCCTTATACAAAATAATGTCGTCGAATGCCCCATATCCTGAAGCATTCATCGCCATTGACATATTTTTGTGTCGTCGCCAAGGCATCTTAATGAGAGCAGAGCAGCCACTTTATTTTCGTATTCGTTCCCAAAATTGAGCGTCCCTTTCCGAACTTGGTATTCTTGCTGAAAATAATAATACAGTTAAATATACTGATTCCTGAAAATGTGAGAAATGTGTAAGAACTACTGCTAACCAACATTTTACGTTTTAGCGCTATTAGTAAATAGCAACATTACGAAGGAAGGGTTAAAAGAAATTCTGGGATTAAGGTGTAGAAAAACCAACGCGATAGAATTGGTTGACAAATAACTCGAAGAATAATGAAATGAGTAAATCTTTTTCGAATGATTAGCAACTGCTTAACGCATGAGTCTCCTGATTGCATTGATACAGAAAAAACTAATAATATGGATTAGATGTCATGTTAAGATCCAGCGAAGTAGGTACTATTGCTACCACAAAAAACTTGGACAATGTTTTTTTAGCTGTGTTGGCCATGGAATTTAGACAGTTTTGGCAGTGTGATTGGTGTTTAAGGAGTTGAATTGTGACTTTAATATTTGACGTTCGATAATTTTATCTTAAGGTTATGTTTTCTATCATTTATCGTTTGCGCTGTTGCAAGCTCTTCCTCTGTATCTTAACGCAAAAGATTTTATAAATCTAAATTTTTATTAAACTAACCACAACATGTTTTTTACAAGTAGCAGAAAATTGTTAGAATTTTAATTGTCTTCCTCTGTGTTTTAGCGTATTTCTCGACGATATTGTCAACACGTCTTTTATTTTCATGTTATAGTAGGTACCTCGGTTAATCCCTTCTTTACAATAAGCGCCTAAACGAGCTGAAGGAGAAACATGAAGTTAAGCTACTGTTCCGTAGAGTATCTGAAAAATGCTATAATTTCAACCATGCACAGAGAATAAAATATGAACTACCGCACTATGCTGTGCTTTGTTTCGACTGCACTTTCGCTCCATCCACTCAGGGGGTTTGATCTTCTTGAATTTTCTTGTTCACTGGACATTGCTATATGATTGCTCCGACGTTCCCGTGGTAGTGTACAGGTATAATAGACGCCTCTGTTGCTTAAATAACTCTTTCTGGTTACTTACGTCTAAATTACTGATGACTGCCTTTTTGGCTTGTTTGGCAACCTTTTTTGTTTGCCACGTTTGCAATAACTGCGTTTTTGCTCTTGAATATTTACTAAAATTTTGAACCGAAATTATAGAATTTTTATTCCACTTCCATTACTTCACTAAGAGATTCTGGCTCCGATTCTGACTGTGATTCAGAATCAGATTCTGCTAGTGAAATAATGATGGGAGGAATATTTTCAAACGAAAGGTTACCCATATGTTTTGTCCAGTCTGCCGAAATAAGTTCCTCACAAAGCTTACAATAATTTTGCCACATGTCTGGTAAACATTTTAAAACAGCTTCAGACCATAAATTTGTAACCCTATCCTTAGATGGTGGCCGCGAATTTATATGTTTGTTATAATAGGTCTTACAAAACCCCCATGCCATTTCGATAGGGTTGTATTGACAATGGTAGGGGTGTAATCTAAGAACCTCATTACCTTTCTCTTTTAAAAGTTCGTCGACTGCATAGCGCTTGCTGTGATTTTCTCTACAAGGTTTAATTAACTGCCAAAGCTGTTTTTTGTATAGTTATCAGAAAACTTTACACTGTGTTTAACCAGCCATTCCTGCATTTCGCCTTTTTTGGTGGAAAATGTGGGCTTTTTGTCCAACTGCACAGAATGATAAAGAGCGTTGTCCATAACTACCACACATTTACCATTAATCTTAGCTAAAGCAGGAATAAGCTGATTAATTACCCAATTTTGAAATACAGTTGCGGTCATGGTCTTGTGGTAATCTCTGTCGTTGCTTTTTGAATCCAATAAAAAATCGCATCCTTCCAAAAACCCAAATTTAGTTCCAGCATGCAAAATTGTGAATCATTTTCCCTCCCCCCTGAATTTAGCTAGATTACTTTTACTATCATCTTCGTGAACCCAACGACGAATCGTAAATCCATTTTGGTAGATCCACGTTTCATCAAGGTACACGAAGATGATATTTTCATCGGAATTTTTAAAATGTAGATATTTTCGCAAGAAACTAATTTTGGATGCAACAACGTGCTTTTGTTCACATAAAATTTTGCGTCCATTAGCAAGTTTATACTTATATCCCATAGATTTTAGAATTTCGTATAGCAATGTTCTCCCTCCCGTAAACCCACACTGTCCCTTAACATCAACCAATAAATCACTTACTGTAATAAACCTATTTTCGGAATTATATTGCCAAATCAGTTGTTGCAAGTCCTTCCTAAAAAAATAATTTTGATATAAACTAGATTTAGAGCGTACGCCAACGACAGAAGATTGCAACTCTTTAGGCTGTTGTTTTATAATAATTTCTATTGTCGACCTCCCAAACTAAAAATTAATGTGTTATTAGGTAAATATACAAAACATGTATGTAATTATCTTTACCCCAAAAATATTGCAGATGCTGTTTACCAGACAATCATGGGTTAAATCAGGCCGCATATTTCGTAGGGTTTCAAAACATTTTTTAATGTGGTTTCTTCTGATATCGTTTTGGACATCTTCTTGCTACGTTAATTCAACTTGAATTCAAATTGACACGAGCTTGACATGAACTACCGAGATCTTTTTAAAATCGCTAAATTTAGATTTGGCAGCACCGTAAAACGTAGTTTTTAATAACAGGAAAACCTAAAGGAAACAAAAATATAATAAAGAAAGTAACTTGATAAAACGGAATCATGGCCAACCCTCATCCAGAAAGATCGCGAATGCAATATAAATGATTTTTTAGTTTCCTAACATGTAAACAACACATTCATACACAGTTGACGTCAAATGCATCTACGATTTTACAGTTAGTCAGTGTTTACGCATCCCGATGCGGTAAAATGACTAGATAATTTTAAGCTTTGAGAGACCTTTAAAGAAAAAAGTTGCTTTGTAGTAATAAAGAGCATTTGCAGAAACGCTAGTTACGTACTTCTTTGTTCAGTTAAGTTTTGGAGAGATAAAGAAAATTGATATTTTTTACTTTGATTTTGACGTTTCAATGCGTTTATAATGACACTTTTTGTATGTAGCGCTTTCCCGTATCTGCATTTCAAATACTATCGTCTCCCGGCTCATTTTACGATTGTTGATTTAAATTTAGATGTGCTTGCTTGCCCCATGAATGACGTTTAACTTTTAACTACTTTTTAGCTCCAGAGCGTCGGCCATTTCATACAGGCATAGGCTTGTTTGTCGCTTTGGGCGTGGAGTGTGGTTACCAATGGTGCAATAAAGACGTTTTCATAAGAGTCAGACAGAGTAAGATAAGTTACGCACGCCTTGTGCCCTCACCGGGCAACGTCGATAATTTCGACCGCAACTGTCGACTACGTTCTTCGTTTTCTACCCTCTGGGGATTTAACAGCGTCAAGACTCGCTCGACAGATAGCATCCTAGGCCGTTTCTCGCAGTTCTTCAAGCATTTTGGGGCGTCGCATGGGCACGGCATCGGCAGCTTCGTTGAACGTCAAGAAATGGCTGCTGAAACCCTCAAAGGTACTGTGTGTGTGGTCATTTATATGAGAAGTGGCGCCATTTTTACGTAACGTAGTTGTTGTCATTTAAAATTAAGCTTTTGAATAGTAATTACCGCCATTAAGTCAGTATTGATGTTTACCGTCAAGATTTGTTGTTTGGAAGTAGTTTTATTACGTAATTAAAGTTGTTGCCGTTTTTTAGTCAGTTATATCATTTGCTGTCAAGTTCATCGCCTATATTTAGATTAACCGTTGCACAATTAACAACACTAACCTTTATCGAGTTTTAATGTTCATTGTTCATATACCTCTTTCTACGTTATTATAGTTCATTTTCAATTAGCTGTGCTTCCTCTGTAAAGGGACTTAGGCAGCTGCAGGAAATATGCAAGCAAAGTAAGTTTAACGCAGCTGTACGTGGACCGTTGCTCGAGTGCTACCAAGGTTAGAGCGGAAAGGTTGGGCCAGTGCTTCCACTTTCTCGGTGAACCCACCTGTGTTTTTCCCGATTTAGTAAAGTGGTGGCGTCTGGAAATTAACATCTTTATTTAGTTTACGGGGCTGTTGCCCTAATTAATGTCGTAATGAACCTCTCCTTCTCCATCTGAGTCTTAGTCGGCAAGTTTTGTTACAACCCATCCTAACATAATTGGGGTAAGGGATCAAAAAATTTTCCGATGTGTGTCGTTTCATCGGGCAACTGATGGTTGAGTATTTTCGCCTTGTAACACGTTTTCATGCAGAACCGACTGCAAAATTTAATGAAAACAGCTGGCTTGGTGGCAACGGTGGTTTTGATATTCGAAAGTAATATCATCACGAATTTATAGAAACTGTGATATGTCGGCCAAAAAATTTAGTACAATACTCGTGCGTTAAGCATTTTACAGGGATCGGTTTTATTAAAGCACTCCGGTTCGTGTCGTGCTTTAAAAAGTAAACTCTTGGGCTGTATAAATTTAACCTACCGCTTTCGTAATGTAAATAGCTGTTACATTTTTTCAAAACGTCACTGTCACTGCTTAGCTGCTTAGAAAACGGTATAACTATTCGGCGAATTCCACAAGATTTCGGTTTCAACCAAAATACAAGTTTTTAACCAAGAGATATTAAGATTTCATATGACATATGACAGGTTAGAATTATTCGCATGACAGTCAAGGTCATTTAATCACCTAAAATAGAAGAATTTCACGGCTAATGGATTTAGAAATGGTGCTAGTTTCTTTTGTAGCAATAGTACGTTCTAGAATAACATTCAAGAAATTGATAAAGTGGAATGGACCTACATTAGATAACATATGATGGATAATTTTAATTGCCAGTGCTTAAAGGTAAGTAAAATATAAAAGTGGTATCGAGACAGCAGGACGAGTAAAACATTTTTAAGAAATTATACAGGGTGTTAAAATAATTTTTTTAAACTTTAAGGGGTAATGATAGTCATCAAAATTTAAATAAAATATTGTGAATATAGGTCTAAAAATGCAGAATTATAACTTCGAAAAGGATAAAAAACTACGCTTCTGAAGCAGCAAATTTCAATCTTTAGGTTCGCTTTTCTGGAAAACGGCTGCTCGTAGCGATTTCAAACAACAGAATCTATTTTATATAAAAATGCCAAACTCGTCGAATATTTAATCAGAATTGACTAAAATCCTTAACGCATAAACTAACCTTTCTGAGCGATTTACTAATTTTTTCAATGTTATCTAATTCAGCATAAACGATTGTGTAGATTTTCCAAATTGCACCAAATAAGTAGTACCTGTATTATTTTAATTAAATAAAATTCTTGTTTCTCTATTACCCTTGCCAGGGTAGTAGCTGACTTACGACACATTTTCGGACCTATGTTCATAGGAACCTTTTTTATTTTAATTAGTACTATTACCTTTTAAACACTTTTTAACGCCCTGTATATTTGAAAGCGGGTGAGAGCGAATTGCCGAGAATGACGCATTTTGTAGACTGGGAGTACAAAAAACTGCTTCTTTTCTATAAACTTTTACTCACTCGCACAAGTAGAGAGCTCATATTAAATTTGGCAGTAATAAGTTTAAGTTTGTAGTAACAATGTCCAAAACAAAGAGCTTGAAAACCGAATTCTATATTTCATTGATCTTACTGCTACTAGGTGTCAGACTATATTATTAGGAGCTAGAGTCCCTGTATGTTATATACAGTGACTCTATTAGGAGATGTTCGCCATGATGCATTAAATTATATCAGTATGCTTATTTAGGAGTGTCTAAAATACTTACGGTTGGAAAATCGGCTGTTGTTTGATTTGAACTGCTAGCAGAGTCTGCATCCTGTATTTTCGCAGATCTGTAAAAATGCTCTTGTTAAAAATTGGTGGTACGGAATTTTAATGCGATTTTTTAAACTGACGGATTCGGAAGATTAGCAAACAATGGAGTTTGAGATATAAGAGCTTTAATTATATATATTATAATTGGAAACAAAAACGATTAAGCTTAGGACCGCATATGCTAATAGCGATTGCATATGGAGATATTTTGCATCTCATCACTTTTTACAATAATTTCCGGAGCAATATATTTGTTTGTGCAGAATTGTGCAACCTGGAATGCTTAAAAGTCTGTACGAAACAGGAAAGGCACGTTATGATATTTATGAAATGAGAATGAATAACGAAATACTTGGTATGAGTTCATGAGTTGCCTAAGAATGTACAATGCGTAGTTGATGACCACAAAGTATATTAGTCCGGCGATTATGTTCATCACAGCCGAGACGTACGGTTTATCGTTTCAAAAAGAGTGAAACGAGTCACTCTCAAGTCAGTACTTCAGGTTCAAGTAAGTCGTATAAGCATACATTTTTATTCAAGTTTATGCAAAGGCATATACTTTTTTCAAAACTAAAAAAAGATCATAACATTGAGAAACATAACGTCAAGCTAGTGTTAAATGAAGCCAATGCGTGACTGCCAAACTGTGAACGACTTTTAGTTCAGTAAAATAAAGTGAGCTTAATTTTCGTGTACACCTTTATTTAGTGTTTTTAAGAAACATATCAAAAATACCCTTGATTTGACCTTGAGCTTCATGAGGTACAGGGCGTAAAGGCGAGAAAAATGTTTTTTGCTTATATCTTATTTTCTATTGACTTTAGGTGTAGGATAATCGACGGATACATTGAAGGCTATAAAATTCTATACAAAAACAGTACTCTTACAGTTTTTTCGTGGGACCAATCGTTTTCGTGAAAACTAGCCATGAACGTTGATCTGAAGTATAGTATTTCAGTTATACCCAGTTTTACATCTGATTTGAGGTCTGAATTATAATACCTTAAAGTATAACTTGATTTTCAAGTAAGATCATGTTTTTCGTGAACAATATTATAACAATAAGGTTCTTAGAATAAAATATTTCAAAGAAATCGTCTTGGAGTAGGCAACTGCATCTCCCCTTTTGTATTCGTATTAAGTGTCTGTCAGCTTGTTTTGCGTGTTAGTATTGTATTGGTTGTGTATGAAGGAAGACGTGCGTAGTTCAGTGTAAGCCAAAATGGATACCGTTTGTTGAATTTGCAATGAATCACTTAAAAATGGTGCGACAGTGTAACGTTTCGCTCCAATTTTAAATGCGAATTAATTATAATCTTATATTATGGGCATTTAAAATTTCGCATATTCAACTTTATAAAAGTTCCAGTCCGCTCGAGACTGCAAGTTCGTCTTTATGCGCTGATGAAACGACAAATCGTCCAGTGCGCCTTTTCCACTTTTAAGTTTGTCGTGAGAGGGGACACGGCAGTTAGATATAAAACGAAATTGTTCCGCGAACTCGAAGAGATTTTTATTCCGGTAAAGCAAACTCCGCTTCTCCAGGCCGATCCCGCGGCCCCAGCTGAGGAAGGGCTTTGCTCCTACCTCAGCTGGGCCACCAGAATTAGACCAGAATTTTTCTAGAAAATTTAGATCAAGCTCTCCGAACGACATCTCCGATCCACTTCATTAAGGTCATAATTTATTAATTTAAAAAGGCGCACACCTGGGATTCGGGACGCGTCAAAACTGGTTAGTTCATATTCACGAAGCTGCACCACTTTATTAGTTTCAAATAGCGTAAACCTGAGATCGGGCTACGCTACTTGGAGATAATTCAGTTTGAAATAATTCAAAGTGCCGAAGTGTTCCCAATTTACTAATTTGAAATAGCACAAACTTGAGATCGGGCGGTGCTATTTTAGATTACCATTCCCGAAGCTTCCCTAATGTATTAATATGAGACAAAACAAACCTTAGATCGGGCTGCATTATTGTAAATAATTCGAAGTTTCGAAATTCCCCTATAGCTTAGCCGCCGCTACAAGCAAGTGCCCGGAGCACGGCAACACAGTAAAGCTTCCCGCATAATAGTCAATTCCCCCAGGTCAAAAATTCACATGCTTTAAGTTTCGTGGTTATTCGACCTCGGCACGCACGATCTATCTGTTATCAACCCCGATCGCCTTTTATCGCCCACTGTTATCAACAAGTCACGTTCCGCGGTCGCGCACGAGGGAAACAAGAGAAAGTCCAAGAAATACCAAGTGGTATTTGAAAATTTATTTGCTTTCATTAAATAAAATAACTGATAACATCGTGCCTTCATTAACTAAAGGAACTGACATTTGTTCACATTCGTAGTACTGCTAACCTCTGCCCATCATCCTGAGAAGTGCCAGCGACTGTCAAACAGTTGAGAGCCGAGACCACTCCTGCCATTTGGGTGGCCTAACCACAACCGGAACCGAATTGAGTTTTATTTTATGCCTACGATTTGAAATAGTTTATATATTGATTTATTTCTACAATTAAGATTTGGCATGTACGTAGTGTTGAATAAACGTAATTTCTGTTATTTGGTATTCTTTAAATCAGTCAAGGTATAAATAAATCAAACCTGAACCCAATAAGAGTTACCCACTTATTTGGGGCAAAGTTAATTAATGCTATTATTAAATAAATATACCAGGAAACGTTGAGTAACCGTTGAGTGTGGTTTATAAAATTAAAGGAAGCAAGTGCCGATAGTACTGTGAGCAATAACAGTTCACGTCGAATGTCGACAAAATTACATTCATAAAAGCAGTATAAATGCTTTTAAGCGTAAAAGAGAAGCCGATAATACGGCTAGCACGTCTAAAGTTAGTCCTCCCAAAGCAACAATGAGTTCAAATCAGCCCGCTTTTGATTTTAAAAACTATTGTTTTATTTGCGGGAGTGAAGCTGACGAAAAAACAGAAAAAAAAAGAAACAGCAGGAGTATGCATTTACCGGATATTCAAATTAAAATTAAAGATACACCAATAACGTGTTCTAGCACTGCACGTAACCTGGGTGGTCTTTGACCACAAACTTAGATTTCAAGAACACATTAATGGCTGTGTACGCAGAGCTTAGTGTAACCTTAAACTGCTTTATAATTACAGACATGTCTTAAGCAAAAATGTCAAAAAATTACTGTGTGATTCATTGGTGTTGTCCCAGTTCAATTATTGTGATGTTGTATATAGTCCTTGTAGTGACAGCGCTACTAAAAAGAAAATTCAATTAGTTCAAAATTCGTGCTTAAGATTTATTTATGGAATAAGAAGGCGTTAACATATTTCTAATAAAATCAAAGAAATTAATTGGCTCAGTATGGAAAATCGTCGGATTTTACATGCTGCTGTCCTTTATCATAAAATTCTAACTATGAAAACTCCGCCATATCTTTATAATAAAATTAAATTTAGGACAGATGTTCATACTCTAAATCTGAGGCATAGAGAATTATTAAGTGTACCTAGTCATCGCACGAAATTATTTAAACGATCATTTTCTTATAACATCTGCAAGGTATATAACTCGGTTCCTTTAGATTTTAAAAAGTTGTCATTATTGTCCTTTAAAGATCACATGTCTCTATGGTTATACAAAGTGTAAGATACACGTGTAACAACCCGCAAGAAATTGCGTTTATAATATTATAAACCTTATAGATTTTAAGTTGTCAGGAGGAAGAATAAATCAAAGCCGCCCCTGCATAAATTACATTTATTGCGAACGCAAAAGTTCATTTGATAAGAACGAAAAGACTACATCGTTATAATCCAAGAAGCGGTTGAACTACATCCGGTGTTAATTAACCGAAAGCTTTCTCAGAATAAAGAACTGCCGAATTGGCAGGCAGTGCAAAACGGAGTGGGATATGCAGAATTTGCAATCCCAGAGCGCGCGAGTTCTAATTCAAAAATGCTATCTTGCAAAACGGGAGAGTACGAAAGACATTCGTTTTTGTCCCGAAAGAAAATTACCTTTTGGGGAACGCGAACTGAACAGTTAGTCTTCCCCGGATTCCGCGAAATAAATTGAGTTAGAGCTAAGGCGCTTCGGCGCTAAAAATTCGTAACAATAATCGAAGTCAAATTTGAAAGTTCTATTTAAAAATTGATGTGAGCAAGTGTTGTGACAAGCCACTCAAAAATTGAAGAAATATCAATGAAGCCAGGGGCATTCAAGTAACATCCTAACCCTTTTCGAAATCCATAAAACTTTCGGGCGTACCGAGTAAAATTAAAATTAACATTCACCCTCCAAGTTCTAGCAACGGCACCTGGACGAAGGTCAGTCATTTATGGTATTTATTTAACCAACTAGAAGCAGGGCTGCTATGTTTATTCTTTCCTTCCAAAGTAAATTGATGTCATAAAAATTAAGCATAATTTTGATCAATCCTTTTAACGTTACAGCTAATTAACCATAGAACTGATAGGGCGAATACCCATTGTAATGGTGCAAAATTATTATTTGTTTTCAATATAGTTTTATTATTTCTGGGGTGTTTTATTCCATCGAATCTAGGCCTCACAACCCCTAAATTAAGTTCAGTGGTCAGCAACCGAGTTATCCTCCGTAGAAGCGAATTTAGTTGGTCTAAGAGGGAAAACTACCCCTAAGACCACTGACACAAGGGTTGCAATACGTTACACACGCAACAAGTTTGTACATGTGATAAACTATTCTATTCATTAAATATACCTATGCCGTGCAGTACCCAGCTGTTTTGCGAAAGCTTCTATTAGTTTGATGAATGCATGCTAAAATTATATATGTATCTATAGCATGGCCGCTCTAGATACGTTTATTCAAAAATAGATGTATATAACTACTAAATTGGCGAGGTAGTATGGAAGAGCAGGGGTTTTCATTTTGGGAACTTACTGAATGCTATTTCTTTTCCTGTGCAAACCGATCGCCATTTATTTTGTTTTATATAAGATTATTTGTTTTGTGAATTTTAGTTGAGCAGGAAATAAAAACCTATTATTATTATTCTTTTATAGATTTAAAAAAACACGAGTATGAAGTGGTAATATTTCAGGCAGGGAATTTTGTACTGCCCGGGGAGAATCCTTTAGTTGTTTCATGATACGAAACCTCCAGGTGAGACGAGCATCCAAGTGAAAACCCAACTATTTAACAGTTTAACTGCTTTGGTGGAGGTGTTCCATAGAATGGCATGATTTTTAACTTTAATTATTGATGGTATTTGATTTATGCCACTCTACTATTAGATGCCAACTATAAAAATTAACTAAAACACTAGAATTCTCTGCAGTACATAACCGACACGTGAGTCAAGAGTAGAAAATTAATATAGATTGTGATTCTTTAGAAAATGGCTTACAAGCAACTTTTACTACAGAGCTGAAACAAATGGACAAATCAAAACAGCACAGAAACTGCGAGTAAGTTTTTAATAAATTCATCACCAAGCTTCTAGTTTGCTCAAACGTATTCAGCAAATGCGATAGCAATAACGATCGTATAGCGATACGTGTATGTAGGTAATTAATATATTTCTTAGTTTAGAAACATAAAGCATTGGCGTTTGAAGATACAATAACAGACAGGAGTTGATTTAAACATTGATCTCCAAGCAAGTTCAAAATATTAAAAATAAAGTAAATTTTAAATTGACCATTAAAAAGTGTTTGGTTAATTGTTATGATTCTTGAAGTGGGTATTGGCAGATTAATTTAACATTATGGTATAAAAAGAAGCCGATAAACATATACTAGTAGCATAATAGACTACGGTTACATCTACAGCTGATATTTATTTGGAATTGAACTGCGGTGAAGTCAGTAATCGTTGTTTAAGTGAGAGCTGGTGTCGTGTATTCGGGTATAGGTCATCATTGCAGATTGGAGCTATCGTATATGCAGTTAATGTTGATTAGGATCCGGATTGCAGTAGAGTCATTGATTGCTGATGGAAGCCTTTGCCGCAGCCAGTTCCAGAGTTGGGGACATTGCTAGAACTACAAATGGAGTCAATAAGATACAGCTGGAGGTATGGATGTTGAGATGAGCTTCTTACTTACCTAGCAGTTCTGAAGGTGCAGTATAGGCAACTTGCTTATACAAGAACCGGACCAAAACATCGAGCATTAAGTGGAGTTTGTGACAGGTATATGTAACTAAAACATTAAGAGGTTATAAAAAGTGTGCATTTAAGATATTATTAAGAAGCACTTACCATTCTATGATTATTGAAAGTAGTATAAACTGTGAGAATAATTAATTAGCCTGCCTTTCAAGTTTAAATTGCCATTTAATAAAAAGTATCATTGGACATAATTCTCATTTTACCCAAAGAGTATCAGACCCAATCAGTTTAAAACTAAATAACACTCAGAACAGTAATATAAAATAAGAGCAGCGTACATAAATCAAACAAGTAGAGACACTCACTGTCGGTTCCTTTGATGTCAAAATTCCGATTTGAATGACCTTGAACGGCTCCTGGGGAGTACTTTCCGATAGTACTAACAGGTGGTGCCACCACTTTATCACAAATGATTGGTAGTAGATCCAGTAACTGGGCTCTGATTGGTAGAACTTTGTGATGCTATCTGATAGTCAAGCTTAGACATACCCCCCGAGTTACTGTCCCAGGCACTCTAGACAGGTTTCGACATTTGGCATGAGTGTCTCTACTTGTTTGATGTATGTACGCTGGTAAGATTTATATGATTGATTATGTAGAAAACTAATTGAATCCAACCTGAGTTTAAGATGTATATGTTCTATCGGAGCTAGCGTAATAAAAAGACAAATTAATAGGTAAATAATAATAAATATTTAAATTTAAGGTTACATTTTCTAATCACCTCAAACATAGTTGAATTACAGTGATTGTGATCAGAGTTGTGAATTTAATTAGGAACATGCAAAGCAGAACTGTTACAATGCTATTGCCAATTTCAATGTTATTTTCTGGACAAATATTAGTATTATAATCCATTTAGGAAACTCCGTGACATTAAGGCTGTAGGAGCCACAGAAATTATTCGGCTAAAAATCGATTTATATATCTACCTTCTATAGATGAACAGCGTATCGATGGTGGACAGTCTTCAGTTTTGACATTATTAACAGAATTATAACAAAAAAATAATTTATCTCTTCAAATAAAAAAAATATGTTAATTTTTGATATTGTCGTTATTTGTTACTATTTTGAAAATCTCTTTAAATACACATAAACTTTATAATGGGGCGCAGGACATAAAGCAATAGAATTATTTTTAAATTTTTTCGTTAACGTGTAATTAATTTTTTAAAATGGGACTATCTATTATTAAGAATAAAAGTTGCTACATCTTACATATTTCTTCTTCTAGACCCTTTAAATTTCGTCACTTCCAGCGGTAGATATCGCCAACTGAAATTATGTTTAGTAAGCGGTGATTAATCAAATAACAACTAAAAAATCATGAATTCAAATGTTTAATTCTTCCATGCCGAGTACTAAAGACAAGAATTGATATAGATAAGAAAGGACGGACAATGCATACTTCAACGGTAACCAGGTATGCGGATTAAAATAATGTTAGGGTCGCAATTCTGGTCTTTTCTGGTTGATGAGTAAAAGTACATCTACTTTTGTATTTCATACTGATTTCTATTTAGTTAGATAACAAATTTTCTACGCAAATTTTCTTGATACAAAAGCCACGTTTTCGTGTTTTTTGGTCACAGAATATATTCTTGGTATTGTCAATCAAAGAATAAATATAACAATAAAATGGCTAATTATTGAACGATATCGCCCAGACATTTAAAATAAACTTTCACTGATAAACGTCATATATAATGATGACTGATTGTATTTTATCAGTGTAAAACTGCACTGTTATCATTATCTTAATTCCTGATTAATTACCTGTTTACCCCTATTCCCATTTTAAACAGGTCTATATCTATATCGTCTATATCAACAAGAAGAACAAATCAGTTCTCAGGCATCAGCCGTTTACGAGTGTTCTATTAAATTTATTAATTTGTATACTTTTTCTAAAATAATTATGTTATCATTACGAGGGAATTCTTTGATTAATAATGATTTCTTTAATGAAATAATAAATGGAAGAATAAATTAAACCGATCATTCCATTAATTGAGAATCAGTTTTTCGCAATGATTAAAAATTTGGTGTGATACACTCACACAACTTCAGTGATCTTATAATTAGCAAAAAATTTTTAATTTTTAAGCATTTGTAAAAATTTTCATAAATTTGCAAATTCTACAGAAACGGTACAAAATAGAGCGTTAGTTGAAGAGACAAATTTTCTCTAAAATTTTAAGCTGAATTCAAAAATGTAATAATATACCGGGAGTTCTATTTAAAATAGGGGTTAATAAAAAAATAGAAAAAAAAACAAAGGAAACCCATTTTAGAAGTATTCAACTGGAAAATCACCTACCTCACATCAATACACATTAAAAATGTAATCAAAATGTAAAGTTTGAAAAAAATCGTTGGAGCCGTTTTTGAAAAAATCGAAAAAAACTGAAAAATCACAAGAGTAAACACCTACTTCCGGTTATGCGATGAACAAAAACATGTTTTTGGGTTCAGGAAACTCGAAAACGTGAAGATCTGTTGAAAACTCAATTTCGAATTTTTGGGATGAATCCTTTATCGTAAAAGGAAGTAAAAAATGTTTGCTACATCTTCGCCGTACGTTTTGAAAGACTCTCGCGTCATACATTAGCAACTCTGCCTTTGCACAAAGGTTGAGAATTTACGTGTTTATTATAAAAACATCAACGTGGAACATATATTATAGGATACAAGGCGCACAGAAATTTGCTTCGGAATTTTTGTAGCTAACGATTGTTTCTATTTTCTTAATTTGATATTAATTACTGAATTAATATTGTTCAGAAAACTAGATCTTTTATTTTACTTACGGTGCTCTTAATATGATATAATATTTTTGACAACCTAGTATTCAAACATCTAACATGATAACAGGCTGTACAAATTTAAATTAAATTTAATACTAATATAATAAATTGAAATCATGATCTGCTTTGGTCTAAAAATATTGCGAATACAGTTTCCTCACCCAGTAGGCTGTTATATGTTTTTAGTTGGTTGCATGCAGGAATTGTGATAGTAGTCAAACTGCGGCATGAAACAATTATGAAAGTTGTTACAACTGCTTTATTGACATTGTTACAATTTTAGTGTCAAAATGCCAAAAACTTTACGAAAGGAGGCAAAAATGTAACTGCAACAATGCAGGCCTTCAAACATTATAACCACAAATTGAAAATAACATAACCCAATTTTGTTGTCTAGTTATTTCGCATGCGTACCAACAAACATGTCATCCTAAAATAGCCTTTTGAGGGGGGGAAACATTGTGAATGGAGTATAGTTGCTGAACTTTTATTTTTACACGTATGAAATTGCACAAGCTCGTCTATTTTCATTGTTTTATTCAGTTTACCTTGCCTTCTCTTCAGATAGAAGTCGATTCTTGAGCTTCGCAGAACCAATTAACGTACCATCAAGCTTATGTGACATTTTTAAACACTCTTTATATGCCCATATATAATAAATTGTAATTTTTATTAACAATATTTGTTATATATTGTGTAATCGGTTAAAACCATTGTAGTCCAGTCGTTGAAGGTTTTCCGCTCCGAATTCTTTGAACCTTGACTGATTGACGTGAAATTTGGTGAGTGGTTTGGGGATGGCTCAAGGAGCAAAAGTGACATAGCACCGATGTGCGCTTTTACCCTGAGAGTGGATGCCACCTCTTCTCGGGGATGGAAATTATTCACTCAAAATAACCCCGGAAATGGATAGAGGAACAAATTCTAAGTAAACAATGTTCTATATAGTTTTTTTCGATAGATCGATATTTTTCGAGCTATTTACGATTGAAAACTTAGATTTTTCGTGATAAAAATGCATGCTTTTGGACGTTTTTTCGCGAATAAGTCGAAAACTTTTTTTTGCAACAACTTGGTTCGAAGTAATCAACGTTAATTAACGAAAAACCGATGCATTTTTCGGCAAAAACGTAAAGAACATTTTTTGTAGTGATTGAAAAGACCTTTAAAATGAGCGCCGTTAAAAGTCGATTCCATTATAACTAAGCGAGTTACGATGCAAAAACGGTGGGCCACTCGAATTTTTTACAAAAAAATGGGCGATAAAACCCCAGCCATTCCACCAGAATTGATATTGACCGTTATCCCTTTACAAATTACTTTATTTTAGTACTAGCTTTTACCCGCGACTTCGTTCGCGCGAGGTTCGTTATTTGTGTATTAAATAATGACTAATTATTTTCTGTCATCCCATCCCATCCCATCCTATCCCCGTCCCCGTCCCTGTCTCCGTCCCCGTCTCCGTACCGTCCCATTCTCTCCCGTCCCGTCCCGTCCCGTCCCGTCTCGTCCCGTACCGTCCCGTCCCGTCCTCTCCCCTTCCATCCCATTCCTTCCCTTCCCTTCCCTTTCCGTCCCGTCCCGTCTCGTTCCTTTTCGTCCCGTCCCTTCCTTTTCCGTCCAGTCCCTTCCTGTTCAGTCCCGTCCCATCCAGTCCCGTCCCTTCCCGTCCCGCCCCGTCCCTTCCCCTTCCATCCCATTCCTTCCCTTTCCTTTTCGTATCATCTCGTTCCGCCCCGCCCCGCCCCGTCTCGACCCTTCCCGTCCCGTCCCGTCCCGCCCCTTTCCCTCCCGTCCAGTCCCGTCCCGTTCCGCCCCTCCCCTTCCATCCCATCCCCTCCCCTTCCATCCCATCCTTTTCCTTCCCTTTCCGTCCCGTCCGTCCCGCCCCGCCCCGACCCGTCCCGCCCCGCCCCGTCCCGCTTTGCCCCGTCCCGTCCCGTCCTGTTCCGTCCCTTCCCTTCCCGTCCAGTCCCGTCCCGCTCAGTCCCGTCCCGTCCAGTCCGTCCCGTTCCGTTCAGTCTAGTCCCGTCCCGTCCCGTTTCTTCCCTTATGTCATGTTCACCGTCTTGGACTTAAAAATAAATGTAATTTTCGCAATCTACGTCCCAAAAAACCTCAATAACGACACCCATATCGATTTTTAGGCTTACTTACCCCATTTCACCCCCTAAGGGGTTGATTTTCGGAAAATCACGAAATACGTGTTTGCTTATTTGTTTTTATGAGTACTCCTACGAAGTTTCAAGTCGAAATGTCTATTTAATATTATTTCTCCATACAAAATTGGAACCCCAATTTTACCCCTTTAGGGGTTGAATTTCGAAATATCCTTCCTTATTCCTTGTATACATCATAAAGGGAACCTCTGTGCAAAATTTAAGCTTTCTAGGTCCAAGGGTTTGGGCTGGGCGTTGATGAGTCAGTCAGTCAGGACTTTTAGAAATATATATAAGATTACTTATGTAATCCAAAAGTTTGGGCTGGTTAGAATGAGTATTTTTCGAAAAAAATATGATGAAAGTGGAAAACGTATTTTTTAAATTTCTTAAAAAAATACCTTATTTTGAAAATAACTAAAACTAAAGAAAAAACGTAAACAATAATATAGTACAAAAATGTGGATTTTTTCTTAACGAACATTTTAGTTTTTTTTTATTTCTGTAGGAAAAAAAATAACGGAGATATAAATGTTAGAAGTTTGCATTATAGTGCGCGGACCACCGCTCCCGAGCCTTTCAACCCTCTACTTTTTAAATATGCAAAGTCTGAGCATGTAGAAAAACTTTTGGATTACATGAGTAATACTAAAATAAAGTAATTTGTAAAGGGATAATGGTCAATATCAATTCTGGTGGAATGGCTGGGGTTTCAGCGCCCATTTTTTTTCAAAAATTCGGGTAGCCCACTGTTTTTGCATCGTAACTCGCTTAGTTATAATGCAATCAACTTTTAACAATGCTCATTTTAAAGGTCTTTTTAATCACTACAAAAATGTTCTATAAGTTTTTCCCTAACAATGCATCGGTTTTTCGTTAATTAACGTTGATTACTTCGAACCAAGTTGTTGCAAAAAAAATCTTCTTCAGCGAGCCATAACTTCTTTTATTTTGGACCTAGAGCATTAATAAAAAAAACCAATCGCTTTGCTGTTTTCTAGGCTTCATTTTTGGTTACTGTAACTATTTGATAGAACGCGAAGTTTTCGACTTATTCGGGAAAAAACGTTTAAAAACATGCATTTTTATCGCGAAAAATCTAAGTTTTTAATCCTAAATAGCTCGAAAAATATCGATCTATAGAAAAAACTATATAAAACATTTTTTACTTAGAATTTGTCCCTCTATCTATTTCCGGGGTTATTTTCAGTGAACACATTTCCATCCCCGAGAAAGGGTGGCATCCACTCTCAGGGTAAATGCGCACATCGGCGCTATATCACTTTTGCTCCTTGAGCCACCCCCTAACCACTCACCAAATTTCACGTCAATCGGTGAAGGTTCAAAGAATTCTGAGGTAATAGCATATTTTTACCTTCAACGACTGCACTAATTGTATGTGTGTACCTATTTAATATCCTTTATCTAATAGACTTGTCTGTCCGGGACGCATTTTGGCACAATGCACCACGTTTTGGTCAATGGAAGATATTCTAGCTCTCTGATTGGTTGTGACCGAACGGCGGTGCATTTTGACAATCCAAACTGAAACGTGGTACATTCTGCCCCGACAAATAGGCTTAGTCAGCTTTACAATATAAAGTGTAACCATTTAAATATTAACCGACTTCAAAAAAGTATATTATGCTGTATTTGAATGCGCACTAAATAAACAACGGTTCGTGACAAAATAGGTATTAGAAAATTCCACTTTTTTATGTTTTGTGGGATAACATTGCAATTGCGTATCCAAGTTGAATGCGTGGCAATATACTAAAAAATATATCCTAAAACCAAATATTATTCCCTTAGGTAGATACTATAACATAGGCATATGTTTAATAAAATATTAATGACCTACTCCATACAATTTAGCATTGGTTTTCTGCATATATCTTCGTAAGCCAATTGTCGCTTTATTTTGGTAGTATTACGTGACTCGTTGTCGCTGCATGGTTGACGTCCGTATGGTAACCTTCTGCTACCCCTCGTGACACCAGATTTTCTTCTAGCTATTGCTGTATATTGGACAGTAGACACGTATTGCTACTCCAGATCCTTGTCTTAATGTGGTATTGGTTCCAAAAGTACTTAAATAGGTATCCCATCTTCCCCTTTGCTCTATCGTTTCCGAACGTTTTGGGCATCAGTTGGTAATTAACTGATTTGACCCAAAATTTTGATGTTTTGTTTTAAAAATTGCAATTAGTTTAAGGAAAGTACATTTTGATCTACAGTAAAGTTGTTATCATCATTGGTTGAGCGTTGCTATATATTAACTGCACCCTCTTCACGCAAGTCGTGCATATTCGTATTATTGTTATTAGAGTTTTTTGTTATGGGTACATAAAATTCTTTGTAGTTAGCTTTTTCGCCTAGCGCTAGTACTGCCGTGTTATATCGATCATTAGCAGTAGCTTTATTTATATAAAAAAAAGAATAAACCCCTGCTTGATGTTTGCACAAACTTCCTAGTTTTTCAATTTCACAAGAGCAATACGAATCTTAAGTCATACAGTTCATTAGTTTTTTCGCGTGGCACTTTAAAGCAATATTGGCCATTCTTTACTATCACTTCTTTGGAGAGATATGCAGCTTTCTTAATTTGTGCTGTAAGGAAAAGTACTATTGTAATTTTGATGCTACTAGCAAATAGTCACTTATAATCTCATAAGAGCATTGATTCTTTCCAGTAATTTTTTAGAGTGCACAGAACGCGAGGGCCAATTACGTTGTTCTGTGCACGATAAGAAAATTACCGGAATTAATGCTAGAATGTAGATTCGGCAAGAAAATCGTAGCGACACGGCCATAAAAAGTAAAATTTAAATTTTACTCGAAAATAAAATATCAAGTGATATCAAAAATGTATCTATAGTAGGTTGTTAATATGTTGGTGGCACTATAAGTTTATGTCAAATTCGAGGTAAGCAGGTTAGGTTTTGCGTCAGTCAGTGTCAAAACTGACGTAAAACCTAACCTGCTAACCTCGAATTTGACATAGACTTACAGTGCCACCAGCATATTAACAACAGTGAATGTCAAAAAATTATCGCCTATTAATTTCAGTTAGGTTAGTCAACTTAAAAAAGATTATCAATATATTTTTTGTTGGCTTGGAAACCATACTAAAATTAATTTTTCTATTGGTTCTTATTTAGTGTCGTACGATTTTCAGCTATAATTTACCAAGGGCAGTGATAATCACCCGCAATAATTTTGTCAAATAACAACCCGAAAGTGCTTGCCTAGAAATAACCCGAGGCGAACCCGATGGTTATTTCTTAAAGGCAACGCACTTGACGGATGTTATTTGTCAAAATTATAAGGATTGTTAGGTTGTTTTCGACCTCTTTCGTTTTGCTCGAAATTACGTTTATTTGTCGCCCGAATTTTTCCTGGATTCGGCCCTGTGCTAGTTACATTTAAATTTAGTCCGGCGGGTATTGAAATGCTTGCGCTTCATATTTGTTTTCTTAAGTAACCAATTCTTGAATGCTGGCGCAAGGCCATGGTAAGATTTCTTTCCTCGAAACTATATTATAAATATCATCGTTTATGTGCATTTGCCGAATTGGGTCCGTGAATGCATTCTTTGTTTTGCATTATTGACAACCCAGGCTAACGCTAAGTTTTGTGTATTTCCTTTTGTTGGCCTCGGTAACTCGATATTTAAGCCCTTGAATTTTAATCCGATACGCAGTGGCTTCCGTTCATTATGTGAAACTTTCCTTTAAGCCTTATCTTTTGCCAATTCAGCAATTGCATCACCCGTTAAAGCCTTCTTTGTTGTTTGTATTTTCTCGCCTACGCATTTTACGTTCAGGTTTGGGACTATTGAAATAAAGTTTCGATAAACCCTTATGTTTTTTGTACGATTAACTTGATAAGAGGCTTCCACGAATGGGGCCCCCAATTAATCCACTGCGAGTTCCGGTTCAATGGGATTGCCGGGAACTGCCACTTAATAACCCTAACTTGGGTTCAGTTAGTTGTTGGAGTGAAACAAGACTTAACAAACACGAGTATATTGAATAACAACGATTACAAACGTCACTGATGGACCGATGGTTTTTTACAAAAGCTTCAACTGTTGTGACACGCTTGGATTGGCCACGCGAAAATAGCGAATTGCGCGTAACCGTAACACAAAACAACCTGGAAACGTCTTTACCAGGGAGTTAGACCGAAACGCAAACTAGCACAAAGCATAGCTGAACTTGCTTCCTCGAGGCTCTGGATCTAACTAACTCTGAATTTACAACGAGGCGAACTCGCCAATTCAAGGAGGGGCAAGCTCAAACACTATTGGCTGAGGCGAACCTGCGTAGCCAATCGGAGCGTCGCACGTAGGAATAAATACTTATTCTAAAAATCTTAATGCTAAGCTCTCTCAATGAGGCAATTGAAAGAAATCCATAAACCCATGATTCCCAAATATGCTAAGTCGGCTTAAGTTCTATTAGAAAATGTATCCATCCGCTTAAAAGCCATTAAGGGAAGCTTACAAATTCCTTTCCAACATTAACAGAGGCAAACAAATACGGCAAGATGCAAACTTGACTTTACCACGACCTTTGAATGAGATAAAACAGTTATGACTTGAATTACGTGATTAATTATAATCAAAAAGGTTTTGATGCACGCATCTGTGTGAATCAAACATGCCGCCCCCGAAGTGCCGACTATGGCACGACGTGATTAAATCCCAAAATTAAACTGAAATCTAACACTACAAAATAATCAAATGCATAACAAGAACTAATGACAGATGATAATCCAAGAGTCTTACAGATAACTTACAACTAGCATGAATACAAGCAAAGAAACAACTAAACCTAGCAAAATGTTCAATTAGCGAAAACTACCAACTAAGAGCAAAGTCAATGTTTATTGCCCTTGATCGCAATGATCGTCTTTGGGTAGGATGTACACTTTACGCACCGAGCGTTTCAGGAGATTCCCTCGGGAATCGCGCACTTGCACCACACGCACAACACCATCCGCTCCTGGATATGTGGCCGAAATGATTGCCAGTGGCCAACGGTAGCTTGGAGATGCCTCGTCGTGGACGAGTACCACGTCGCCCACCTGGGGGGCTAGAGACGTGCTGGAGGACTTCCACTTAGGCCGGCGCTGCAGGAGGTGGAGGTAGTCCCGGGACCAGCGATCCCAAAACTGCTGGGACAGCCGCTGGACCAGCCCATAGCGGCTGAGACGATTTTCCGGTATGCCCTGGAGTTGGGCTTCCGGAAACGAAGTCAGCTTCCGACCGATCAAGAAGTGGGCAGGAGTAAGGACTTCGGGGAATGAGGCGTCGGTAGGGAGAACACAGAGTGGACGGGAATTTAGTATCGCCTCCACTTGAGTCAGCATGGTGTAATACTCAACGAAAGTTAACTTTGCATTGCAAGATATTCGCCTTAAATAATATTTCAATGACTTTATCCCCGCTTCCCAAATGCCGCCAAAGTGCGGAGAGCGTGCCGGAATAAAATTCCACTTAATGTTATGTTTCGACAATTCTTCCCTTATGCATTGCTCACTAGAGCCTGACAGGATATTTTTTAATTCCGATAGCTGATTTCTGGCACCGGTGAAACAGGTAGCATTGTCAGAAAATATGTTGGAGGGTAAACCGCGTCTGGAGATGAATCTCCTCAATGATGCGATGAAAGCCTCCGTCGTGAGGTCTTCCACGAGTTCAAGATGAATAGCCTTCGTGGCTAAACACACAAATAGGGCTACGTAAGCCTTTACTTCTTTCGCGCCTCGCCCGGATTTGTTTTTTATAAACACGGGACCCGCGTAATCTATCCCGCAATTACTGAAAGGGGGAGAGGGTGTGACCCGAGCTTCGGGTAGTGATCCCATCAAGTGTTCATTCATCTTAGGCTTGGCCCGGAAGCATATCACGCAATTGTGTATTACTTTACGTATTAGGTCTTTGGCTCTCACGATCCAAAACTTATCCCGCAATGAGGCCAGTAACACCGAGTGTCCACAATGCAAGAGCCGCAAATGCTCTTGCTTCACGATTAGCAACGACAAAGGGTGACTAGCTGGTAACAAAAGGGGATGTTTCTGATCAAAGCTTAGATTGGAGTTTTCTAGACGGCCGCCCACGCGCAGTAGGCCCTGATCGTCCAGAAATGGGTTTAGAGAAAGCAGCGCACTATTTTTCGGCAATGGCGCTTTTTTAGACAAAACTGCTATTTCTCCGGAAAAGACTTCCGCCTGGGCAATTTTGATCAGGCGGCGAGTCGCGTCCTCCAATTCGTCAATGGCTGGAGGTCCCGACCAGCGCGTTTCGGTGTTTCTATTTCTCGCGAGACGCAGGCAGTACGCGACTACGCGCTGTAATTTTGTAAAACTGGAATAGCGCCTGAAAAGTTCAAATTCTGGGACGCGATGGTGAAGAGTGGCCACTACTGGGCGCGACTCTTGGGCTGCTAGCTCACCCGAATCAATTTTAACGGGCTGGGGTTTTAAGTCCGCCTGTGACAAAAATTCTGACCCGTGCCACCACAAGCGTGAGTTGAGTAACTCCTGGGGTAACATTCCCCTGCTAATTATATCGGACGGGTTGCAATTTGTACGCACGTGAAACCATTCTTCCCTATTGCTTAGTTCGTGAATCTCGGACACCCGGTTCGCGACGAACGTCTTCCAATTACTCGCATCCTTATTTATCCAGTGCAGAGTTATGGTGGAGTCCGACCAATAGTACACGCGGTCAAATTTAACTGCGGAGGAATCGAGTATAGTTTTAATCAAACGAGCCAACAGTAAGGCTGCGCAAAGCTCCAAACGAGGCAAGGATATTGTTTTTAATGGAGCGACCCTTGACTTAGCACAAAGCAAATTGGTGGTGACATTACCGCGCGCGTCAACGCAACGTATATACACGGCGCACCCGTAGGCTACAGAACTCGCGTCCGCAAATCCGTGGAGATCTATCGAATTTATGTCATCGCAAATTACCCGTCTCGGAATCGCCAACGAGCCCAAAGAGCGTAATGAAGAATGGAGTTCGTCGTATCTGGAGCGCATCTCCATGGGCACCGTTTCGTCCCATGACAACTTCAACTGCCAAAGCCGTTGCACGAGAAGTTTCAAAGTTAGAACGCTTGGACCAAGTAGTCCCAAGGGATCGAATACTTGAGCCATACTAGAGAGTATAGCCCGCTTGGTAACTGATTTGCAACAGCTAGGGTTCACTCTGTAACTTAGCACGTCCCGCCGAGTATCCCAAAAAATGCCGAGAGTTTTCTCCGTGGCGTCTTCCGTCAAAGAAATGGGCTCCATGCTGCCGCGATCTACACCAATGGCGCTAGCTACTTCACTGTCGTTGGATGCCCACTTTCGCAATTCAAACCCGTACCCCGACAAAGCGCTACTAATTTCGAATTGCGTTTTTATGGCTTCCGCCCTATTTTCAAAACCAGTCAGTAGGTCATCTACATAAAAATCCCGGCTAATTCTTAATGAGGCCTCTGGAAGCGATGCTTCGATTTCCTGGGCGATTTGTATCAAGCACCTAGTTGCTAGGTACGAGGCTGATTTAGTACCGTAGGTGACCGTTAATAATTTGAAGCATTTTACCGCTGAGGTTTTGTCGTCACGCCATAAAATTAATTGGTATTGCGTCTGCGAGGGGTCCACGAGAATTTGCCTATACATTTTGGCGCAATCTGCTTTCAGCACGTACTTGAATTGCCTAAAGCGACAAAGAATTGCAAACAACGACTGCTGGACCACTGGGCCCTTATGTTGAAGGTCGTTAAGCGATACTCCGGAGGAGGACGCACAACTGCCGTCAAAAACAACGCGATGTTTGGTCGTTGAACTGTCCTCCTTTATGACTGGCAAATGTGGTAAATAAAACCTAGGATGAGGAAGGCTCGCTTCGTCGTCCACCTTGCTCAAGTGACCAAGCGACTCGTATTCTTTGAGAAATGCGGAATACGCGGTTTTCAACTCGGGATTTTTTGACAATTTGTTTTCTAATGAATAGAAACGCTTTAACGCTATACCGCGCGAGTCTCCCAGCGATGGAGCATCTTTCCTGAAAGGTATGCTCACGATGAACCTACGCGGCTCCGACGACGCCCGTTTCGTAGTCGATTGAAAATGGTCTTCGCAAAATTTGTCATCAGCAGAGAGTCGGCCTGATGAACCGTAAGTCCCCTCGATTTCCCAAAATCTCTGAATGCCGTGCTCGATGCCGGCTACACTTAAATGAACTCTATTTGAAAGCATGAGCGCTCGATTTTCGACGTTCATGTTTCCGCCTAAAACCCACCCAAAAAGAGTTTTTGTTAAGAATGGCTTCTCTGGGCCCAATTTCACCTGTCCCTGACAGAGCACTTGCCAAAAGACATTCGCGCCTAATAAAAGATCAATCTTTCCCGGTGTATTACAATCTGAATCGGCTAGCACAATGTTTGGTGGGATCTTCAAATCCCTCAACGAGAAAGCAAGGGCCGGCAGAGGGTCCGTAATTTTGTCTAACACAACACAGCTCAAAATGTCCTCGTATTTCCCGTTGCGGGAGCGGATTCGAACGTTTGCTCTGAATTCAGCGTTCAGAGCCCTGGCACCAACACCCGACAGTGAGGTGACATTACCTCGTTTCTCAATTTTCAAATTTTGACACAAGTCGGCGCTAACTAAGTTAAGTTGGGATCCGGGGTCCAAAAGAGCTTTTGCCCGGGAAAATGATCCGGAGGATCCTTCTACGAATACGCTAACCGTGGACAATAAAACTTGCGCTGGCGCCGCGATTGCAGGACGGCTACAAGCTGCTGAAACGGATGCGAGGGGTGCCTCGCTCGGGGCGACGGCCCCGACCTCACGTGTGTCACAGCTGGTTTCTGGCGGTCCAGGACGCGGCGACGGAGTATTTTCGTGCGCGTCGCGCTTTGGACGCAAACACAGTAAAGTATGGTGCTTTTTTCTGCATACGCGGCATCTCGACGATGTGCATTTTACCACGAAATGTCCGGGCTTGAGACAATTGTTGCATAGTTTCAAACGACGCGCCTCTTCGATACGAGCGTTTACCGACAATTTTGAAAATGATTCGCAAGCGCTAATCGAATGATTACTATTTTTGCAAAAATCACAAGAGTGATTACCTTGCTCTCTGGCTACATGAGCGCGTGCATGACTTTTTTGCTCGGATCCCTGATTTCCCAAACTCGAACCTATTTTCGCAGCTTCCAGCGAACCTAATAAGTGACTTTTGCTCTCTAAAAAATCTAACAACTCTCGCAAAGTAGGAAATTGTCCGGTATGTTTGTATAATTCCCAGTCAGTCTGCATTGCTGAGCTGAGCTTCGAAACTATGATATGTATTAGTATGGTGTCGACTGTGGGTTCCCCGTACGCCTTTAAAATTTCCAAAATTCTAACTACACTATCGAGCAGCCTTTGAACAGACGAATGTGAATCCTTTTTTACGCTCTCTAAACTGAATAACGCATTTATGTTTGATTTTACTATCAGCTTCTTATTTTCAAATCGCTTGACTAGGATGTCCCAAGCAATGGTATAGTTATCGTTGGTAACTTTTAACGACGAGATTGAACTAGCAGCTTCTCCCTTGAGGCAAGAAATCAAATAGTAAAATTTCTGAACGTTGGTCAAATTAGCGTTGTTATGAATAAGCGACGTAAAGGAGTCATGAAATTGAACCCAATTCTCGAATTTCCCCGAAAAGGAAGGCAAATCTAAGGGTGGTAATCTTAATCCAGCGAGCTCTCCTGAAGGGCCACTTTGCGAAGAATTTTGACCTAGATTAGGTTTTATACCCGGACTGATCTTATTTTTTGATAAGAATTCCTTGACTGTGCTACTAATCTCGCTAAAATGAGTCATAAAAGAGTCGAATTCATTGAAAAGTTCATCAAAGTGTTCAGCGTCGGCCTCCATTAGGCCCTCCATTGACTTCTCATACTCATCCAACAAATTTTGGAAACAACTAAATTCTTCTGACAAGTTGCCGACCTTGTGAGCCTTCACGGGGCTGGACGAAGAAATTCTATGAAATAGAGTTTTGAAACGATCTACTTTGGCTTTTATGAATTTGCAACGAGTGGTTAAAGCGCGAGTTTCCGACATGACCGCTGATGTCAAACGAGTTTCCACCATGACTGACACAAGCAAAAAACAACACTAAACGAAGGTGTAATGGAAAAGGACTTACTTTTGATTTGAGAACGTAGTAACTTCTTGACGAACAGAAAACCAACCCGCTGCCGATCGCTGCCGCTTGACGTGGGAACTGGACTCGGTGTAAGCTCTCGATGGCTGAATTTCCTGGTGTTGGCGAAGCTTCTTGACGCTCTCCGACGAAATGATGTTGGAGCAATTGCATCCACCAGCTACTGGAAACTTGTACACTCGCGTTTTTTAGCCTCTTCCAAATCCGGCTCGAAGGACCAATGTTTTTTGTACGATTAACTTGATAAGAGGCTTCCACGAATGGGGCCCCCAATTAATCCACTGCGAGTTCCGGTTCAATGGGATTGCCGGGAACTGCCACTTAATAACCCTAACTTGGGTTCAGTTAGTTGTTGGAGTGAAACAAGACTTAACAAACACGAGTATATTGAATAACAACGATTACAAACGTCACTGATGGACCGATGGTTTTTTACAAAAGCTTCAACTGTTGTGACACGCTTGGATTGGCCACGCGAAAATAGCGAATTGCGCGTAACCGTAACACAAAACAACCTGGAAACGTCTTTACCAGGGAGTTAGACCGAAACGCAAACTAGCACAAAGCATAGCTGAACTTGCTTCCTCGAGGCTCTGGATCTAACTAACTCTGAATTTACAACGAGGCGAACTCGCCAATTCAAGGAGGGGCAAGCTCAAACACTATTGGCTGAGGCGAACCTGCGTAGCCAATCGGAGCGTCGCACGTAGGAATAAATACTTATTCTAAAAATCTTAATGCTAAGCTCTCTCAATGAGGCAATTGAAAGAAATCCATAAACCCATGATTCCCAAATATGCTAAGTCGGCTTAAGTTCTATTAGAAAATGTATCCATCCGCTTAAAAGCCATTAAGGGAAGCTTACAAATTCCTTTCCAACATTAACAGAGGCAAACAAATACGGCAAGATGCAAACTTGACTTTACCACGACCTTTGAATGAGATAAAACAGTTATGACTTGAATTACGTGATTAATTATAATCAAAAAGGTTTTGATGCACGCATCTGTGTGAATCAAACACCTTAGTTAACCATACATATAGAATTATTAGTTTCGGAGTTCAAAGCTTTCTTCTAATAGGCCCGCGATTTTAAATCTGCGAGCTTCGGGGCAATCAGTATTCGACACTCACAGAAGTCAGTTGTGTGAAGTTTCGCACCCCCCCCCCCCCCGGCCTTCGGAAGCCGGGGATTGCGCTGATTTGCGCTTAGTAGTTTTCGCGCGGCGAAGCATGTGGTGAAAAGTGAAGTTAAGTAACCGGCGTTGTTACGATAGGCAGTGGCGTCTCATATAGTTCTGCTTCCCGGGGGATGCTTTTGGCTTTTGTTTGCCGATTTGTTAAGAGACGTCATCTTGAAGCCTTCAATAACTTTTCCTGTTCAGTGTGGAAAACCATTGCTTTATGCAAATTTAAGTATCAACGCCGTGCTAGAATTAAATAGAGTGCTCGCCGCGGGAGACTCGTTTTCTGTCATTTTGCTGGCTGCCGTTCTTCTTCTACCACCTTTGATGGGGTCCTGCCCAACCGGTCTGCCCTTCTTGGGGTTTTTCGCAACACCACCACGTTCACCCAAGCTTCCACGAGTTCAAGTCCATCTGTAGTCAATAACAACATGCTTCCAGCTACAAGGTAAATTATTTGTATTTTGTTGCGCCCAACTGAAGTGATCGGGAAGTGTCGAAAAAAGCGACGCGTTCGGCGCTATATTAATTAAGGAACATTGCGTACGACCATTTTATTTGATCATTTTGTACAGGGGCTTGACTCCTGTCTTGTTTTTCTTTTGTGTACTAATGCTTACTGGTTAAATGTAACGTAGATGCTAAGGTAATTTTGCCTGGGGTCCCCGATATCTCATGTAGGATTTATCTTTTGTATACCATTTAAATTCACCTCTAGGTGATCATCTCCAATGTAAACTGTTTTGTAATCGTAATTCCTTTCAAATAATAAAACTGTTAAAGTCAGTTTGCCCTTTTAGTGAATTTTGAACCTTTCTTGTTTTGTTTGGGTCTTAAACCAAGTCAACAGAGCAGAGGCCTGATGTATTTTAATTGTAAAGCTGAAAGCATGTCCCTTTGATAAGCGAGCCCCGAGATCTGGGCCATTTAGTGTTCTTTTGTGTGTCTTTAGTGACGGTGGCCTTGAAGGTAAGTGATTTAACGACAAGGTCACCCGGCTACTCGGAGGAGGCTTGGTAAACAACAGGCTGAGGTGTTCAGCAACGAACCTGGAGGACTTCTACATAGGCTACGTGTATTGTTCTTGGTTCTAGACACGTTAGCCACCCCTAACCAGAACCAAGTGGCGCTCAGGCATTTCTTTTTTCTTTTAAGCAAGCTTTAGGGTAAGTACCCCGTCGGTTTTTCTTTGTACTCTCGAACCACGCCTTCCCGACTGAGCCAAGTGCGAGGAATCGGAGCAACGAAATCTGCTCCAACACATTAAGATCTGTTCTTTTTAGTAAAGCCGGCGAACCCTGTAGTTTGTACCCGATTTTTGACAGTGCTCTTGATCAATGTCGATCTGAGCATTTAATACCGTAACAGTTAAACTGGCTATCCCAACGTGTGGCTTTGTTTTTGTCGATAACGCCTTTAGGGCATTGTTTTTGTGTTTCTTTTCATATCATACAGCTTCATTTTAGTGTTTGGCATCAACGTCATATAGTTTTTTCCAGTATTTTTCATGAAAACTTGACTTTTTAGGACTTTGAAATTTGGAAACGTGTTTTTTTCATATTAGGACGCGTATTCTATTTGTTTTCTTTTAGTAAATGAGTTCCTTGCTACCCCTTTGACATACCAAACATTGTTTTTCCCGGGATTTTTCGCGGGATTTTTGTGTTTTTTTGTGTTCAAAATTTCAACATTTTCTTTTTCGTGCTAGGGCACATTTTGAAGCCATTCTTTTGGTGTTAATTGTTTCTTTTAGTATGGATCATTAAGCAAACCGTGTTTTTTTGTCTTTTTCGTGAAAACTCTGAAATTTTTGAAAGGTCTCGAATTTTTTTTTGGATTCATTTATTGTTGATTGTGTTTAGCCTTCAGCTAGTTTGAAATTTTATTGTGCTATTCTGAATTTAAGTTGAAGTTAGTAAAGTTAATCGACATTGACGCATTGAGATTACTGATGTTGACTTTTTTTGTTGTAATCCTTTGATGTGGTGCCGCGTTGTTGTTCGTTAACGAGTTGGAAATCATTTCGTTTTCCTTATTCTTTATTGGACCGTTGTTAGGATGTGGTTTTGTGCTGGTGTGTTTGTGAGATCCGCTTTACGCGAATTTTTAATATCTCTCAAACCGTCTTAGTTGGATTGGCGTAGTATTTTTTTGATTGACTCTTATTTCGTTTTCATTTTTATCGTGTATCGCCCAACTTCGTTTGCTGATTTCATCGCGTGCATCAACGCTTGTCGTAGTGTCTTGTACACTTTTTGTCGTACCCCTTTCGCTTATTGACTTAGTTGTTTACCGTGTTGGAGTATGTTGCGATTTAGTCGCCTGTTGTTGTTTTGTTTTAGTGACTTCTAGGCCAGCGTAAAATTTTCTTGGGATCGGTGTTTTGTACCGTTGCTGTCCACGCTCTGAAGGTTGAGGTGGGGCAAATTCTGCTTTATTGCACATCTGTTTGAAGACGCCGCTTAAGTAATCCCGCTTGTGTTCTCGTGTAGTATGAGAGCGTTGCATCTTTGCAAATTCTGGTTACGCTGTGCCATTTCGAAGCCTGGAATAATTCTTTTTCGATCGAGACTCCATCGTTTCGTTATTTATTGACGATCTGTCGTCACCTACCGAATTTTCTTTTGATGACTTTAGGTCGTCGCGTATTGGTTCTGCCCTTTGGATTTTGGGAGAAACCATTTCGTTGTTAAGCTTTTGAGCTTCGTGTGACGGCAGTGCACGGCCGTTCACATGTTGTTTCGTTAGTGAAATATTATGTTGACATTTATTGGAGACTTTGTTTTTCCGGATTTTCTTTTGGTGTTCGGTGTTGAAGTCATTGTCGGTCTCGCATTTTGCGAATTCATAGACGACTTGGCTTTCGGCATCGTCATCGATTGAGGATTTCGGTGGACTTAGTTTTCTTTTCCTTGACAATCTCAAGTCACAATGGATTAACCATGTGTGACATACTGTTGTATATAATCGTTCGCATCATTAGCATAGGATAGAATAGGATAGGTTAGTTTAGGCTAGGCGGCCTTCAAGGCCTTCGAGACTCCTGTCGTTCGTGGCTACTCCTTTCTTTGATCGTTTGTTGCTGTGGGACAAACACAAGAGGCTGATCCCGTGACGCCTCGCGTGCCCTCTTCAACGGGTCTTCGAGAGTTAGGTTGCGAACCTTGGGGCTTCGTAACCCTGTGTTCGATTGGTAGGTTGGACGGAAGAGTGCACAGTGATGACTTATACCCTATTGCGACAAGCTCTTTCAAGAGCAAAACCCAAATCCCAGGTGGGATATCAACTCTTCTCTCTCATCTGTCTTCTTTCGTTCTATCCTCCCTATACCGTGTGTCCGGCGACACCTGTCATTGTCCTCACCCGTTTTGCCTTTGGCACTTTTCCCTTTAAACCGTGTCATGGGGCCGGATAGTGAGTAGGCAGTGGGTCCGGTCGCCTAGCTTACCCGTCACCCCATGGGCGCGTGCCATGGTCGCTCGGCCATGGTCGGTTTTTCTTTTGTTGATGTGGGCACCACCCTTTACCGGGGTGGAGTGGTCCGTGTTTTATGATGTTTTTGAGATTTTGAGTTTCGATCGCCAAGTCGAATGGGACCCCTGACGGAGTACCCTCCTGTTGGGACACTTATGTTTTGCATTTGTCGCCCGATTCCCTGGTCCGGGGAGGGGTGTTCTAGGCTTCACCGAACCGTCAGTACCTGATTGGGGTTTTACGTAATTTCCACCGGCGTAACCGGTCTTTTTGGCAAACTCTTCTTCCTTCTCACTCTGTCCATTGACGCTGTCCGTCATCGCGTGGTTGGGATCCCGAGTAGTGACGGCTATCTCAATCCGCACCCTAAGTTAAGCGAATCTTCTAGCAACTCTCTCGGTCGCCTTAAGGATCAATTTGAGAAATTGACCTCTAGTAAGGGGGGTGTTAGGTTGTTTTCGACCTCTTTCGTTTTGCTCGAAATTACGTTTATTTGTCGCCCGAATTTTTCCTGGATTCGGCCCTGTGCTAGTTACATTTAAATTTAGTCCGGCGGGTATTGAAATGCTTGCGCTTCATATTTGTTTTCTTAAGTAACCAATTCTTGAATGCTGGCGCAAGGCCATGGTAAGATTTCTTTCCTCGAAACTATATTATAAATATCATCGTTTATGTGCATTTGCCGAATTGGGTCCGTGAATGCATTCTTTGTTTTGCATTATTGACAACCCAGGCTAACGCTAAGTTTTGTGTATTTCCTTTTGTTGGCCTCGGTAACTCGATATTTAAGCCCTTGAATTTTAATCCGATACGCAGTGGCTTCCGTTCATTATGTGAAACTTTCCTTTAAGCCTTATCTTTTGCCAATTCAGCAATTGCATCACCCGTTAAAGCCTTCTTTGTTGTTTGCATTTTCTCGCCTACGCATTTTACGTTCAGGTTTGGGACTATTGAAATAAAGTTTCGATAAACCCTTAGTTAACCATACATATAGAATTATTAGTTTCGAAGTTCAAAGCTTTCTTCTAATAGGCCCGCGATTTTAAATCTGCGAGCTTCGGGGCAATCAGTATTCGACACTCACAGAAGTCAGTTGTGTGAAGTTTCGCACCCCCCCCCCCCGGCCTTCGGAAGCCGGGGATTGCGCTGATTTGCGCTTAGTAGTTTTGGAGAATCTCGTGAAGCCACTAACTGTTCTTGTGGATTTTTGAGTGCAGTCCGAGCCTTTGAAGTTATCATTTTGTGAGTGTTTAAAAGTTCGCGCGGCGAAGCATGTGGTGAAAAGTGAAGTTAAGTAACCGGCGTTGTTACGATAGGCAGTGGCGTCTCATATAGTTCTGCTTCCCGGGGGATGCTTTTGGCTTTTGTTTGCCGATTTGTTAAGAGACGTCATCTTGAAGCCTTCAATAACTTTTCCTGTTCAGTGTGGAAAACCATTGCTTTATGCAAATTTAAGTATCAACGCCGTGCTAGAATTAAATAGAGTGCTCGCCGCGGGAGACTCGTTTTCTGTCATTTTGCTGGCTGCCGTTCTTCTTCTACCACCTTTGATGGGGTCCTGCCCAACCGGTCTGCCCTTCTTGGGGTTTTTCGCAACACCACCACGTTCACCCAAGCTTCCACGAGTTCAAGTCCATCTGTAGTCAATAACAACATGCTTCCAGCTACAAGGTAAATTATTTGTATTTTGTTGCGCCCAACTGAAGTGATCGGGAAGTGTCGAAAAAAGCGACGCGTTCGGCGCTATATTAATTAAGGAACATTGCGTACGACCATTTTATTTGATCATTTTGTACAGGGGCTTGACTCCTGTCTTGTTTTTCTTTTGTGTACTAATGCTTACTGGTTAAATGTAACGTAGATGCTAAGGTAATTTTGCCTGGGGTCCCCGATATCTCATGTAGGATTTATCTTTTGTATACCATTTAAATTCACCTCTAGGTGATCATCTCCAATGTAAACTGTTTTGTAATCGTAATTCCTTTCAAATAATAAAACTGTTAAAGTCAGTTTGCCCTTTTAGTGAATTTTGAACCTTTCTTGTTTTGTTTGGGTCTTAAACCAAGTCAACAGAGCAGAGGCCTGATGTATTTTAATTGTAAAGCTGAAAGCATGTCCCTTTGATAAGCGAGCCCCGAGATCTGGGCCATTTAGTGTTCTTTTGTGTGTCTTTAGTGACGGTGGCCTTGAAGGTAAGTGATTTAACGACAAGGTCACCCGGCTACTCGGAGGAGGCTTGGTAAACAACAGGCTGAGGTGTTCAGCAACGAACCTGGAGGACTTCTACATAGGCTACGTGTATTGTTCTTGGTTCTAGACACGTTAGCCACCCCTAACCAGAACCAAGTGGCGCTCAGGCATTTCTTTTTTCTTTTAAGCAAGCTTTAGGGTAAGTACCCCGTCGGTTTTTCTTTGTACTCTCGAACCACGCCTTCCCGACTGAGCCAAGTGCGAGGAATCGGAGCAACGAAATCTGCTCCAACACATTAAGATCTGTTCTTTTTAGTAAAGCCGGCGAACCCTGTAGTTTGTACCCGATTTTTGACAGTGCTCTTGATCAATGTCGATCTGAGCATTTTATACCGTAACAGGATTTATCACTGGCCGCGGTGAATTCGGAAAGATAAGTTCTTAAATAAATTAGCCATTTTCTGACAAATTAATTTGACACTTCATTATAATAATATTATGTTGGTGGCA
>CALNHX010005267.1:38644-110235 GCA_940337035.1 Agriotes lineatus
TTTATAACCTCACTTCACTTTTAACACTAGAGCTAAAAGTAAACAGCTGATTTCTTTAACCACGGTAAACTATAAAACGTCACTTTTAGTGAAACAAGCTAGCGCTAAAAGGCCTACTTTTAGTAGTGGTCGTAGATAAAATATTGTATGCAGCGCGTGCTAAAAGTCGTTTATGCGCGAGACAAGTTATGAAACTCAGCCTTCGGCTTCGTTTCATAATTTTCATGTCTCGCGCATAAAAGTCGACTTTTAGCACTTGTTGCATAAATAGCTATAATTTTAAAATTTAGATATTCCCAAATACAAGTAAGGAGAATATCTAAATTTAAAAATTAATATTTTTATGCACAATTAACAATATCCAATAAGTTTTAATACTAAACGACGCGGAAAATTATTCTCTTTAATTTAGTACCACTACCATTTTTTTTCATAAAAATGGTGTGCAGGAAAATGCATAACCGTGATAATCCATGTAAATTGCCTATGTTCAGAGGTAGGACCAACCACCCGGTATAGCATTCAAGTTTGTGTTAAGGAACAAAAATGTCTGATTGTCAAAGCCAAATGATAGATGATTACATTGTTTATTGTTTTATAGTTTATGGTAAGACCCACAAGTGAAATTCCACAGCCTCCTTTGTGCAAAAATGTTTATGATCACATTGTACAGACCATTATTTGTTAGCCAACAGTTGAAATACATATCTAGCTAGTGTGTAATAATTAATGTGAGTAGTTAGGAATAGAGATGGGCGCGTGAGTGATTTTTCGCTTACGTCACGCACGTTTCACGCTGGATATAAACAGTCACGTTCACTCACGTTCACGACGTGACACGCAGCTTTTATTTCGAAATTTAAATTCAGATAGAACAGAATGTTCAAATTTAAAACCAATGAAAAAAACCCAAAGAGAACTAAAAATATGTTTTTCACCTGACGTAATTTACGTGATATGTTGCAATCAGAATAGTTGACATAAAAAGAAAAAAATGAAAATGTACTACAATAACTTCGACAAGGGATAAATACTGATTTCTCGCAAATATATTTCTTGCAGCTGTCTTCAAAGGCATCACTTTTAATACTAAAAGCTGTCATTGGAATTGACGTTTCCTTTATTGGTATGAGTACACAAGGTATATGTTGCTAGGCAACACTAGGTTTGAAAGTATTTTTACCTACAAGGATTAACATTTTCAGCGTTAAGGAGAGTATACAAAAAAAAACATTACTTTTATTAGAATAATAAGTTCATCTACACAAGTACACAATAAATTGGTTTAAAAATAAAACGTAATCAACATTTTCGGTGTTAAGTCGAGTATACAAAACAAAACATTAGGTACTTTTCTAAAAATAGGTTCATCTACACATCTACACAATACATTTTTGGTTTAATAATAAAACGTAATTAACATTTTCAGCGTTAGCCGAGTATAAAAAACAAACCATTACTTTTATTAGAATAATAAGTTCATCGACACATCTAAACATTAAAATGTTGATTTAAAAATAATATGTAATCAACATTTTCAGCGTTAAGTCAAATTCTGCGCTCTTCTAAAATTCGCCCAGCTGTAGAAAATACTCTTTCGCTTGTAGCGGAACTTGCCGGTATGTTTAAAATTTCTCAAGTTTTTGAAACAGTGGCGTATTTACACTGTTTTTTCAAAATCCTAAAATGTCATCTACATTTCCGAATTTTAATTTAACATACTAATTTAGTTCTGTTTCGACATCATCCTAATTACATGTGTCATCGTCAGAGCTATCTCTAAGTGTAGAAGGATAAGAATCTGATGCTGATGTACCAGTTTTGAGTCGTTTCTTATGTATTTCATCATTATCATCTATAGTTCTTTTTGCATTATTATCTTCTTTTTTATGTGAAGGTATGAACTTTAAGGATTTATAATTAGGGTCCAAAAATAAAACCACATAATGTAACTTGTTTGGCACAATTTGTGATTTAATGAATTTAAAAGTTGCTGCACCCTGCAGTTTCTTATTCGTTACTAAATATTTAACGTGAAATTAACGTGAAACGTGAATCACGCCTTGGAATTTTCACTCACGTTCACTAACGTTCACGTCACGATTGTCAATTATTAGTCACGTTCACGACGTGACACGCCGTGACACGACGTGGCACGACTTTTTTCACGTCAAGCGCCCATCCCTAGTTAGGAACTTCCTTTAACACGTTTTAGATGTTAACAACACCATTCACTGAGAACCATGCTAGAAATGCATACTCATATAATCATTAAAAAATTTAGGCCTTATTTTTAACAATTTTAGGGTGACTCAGGAGGACCACTACAAATAATTAACACAGAGGAAATTTGCATGTATACAATTATTGGAGTCACTTCGTTTCGTAAAGCGTGTGGTATTGCCAATGTTCCTGGAGTGTATACAAGAGTTTCAAATTATATTGGATGGATAGAAGGAATCGTTTGGCCATAATAAGACTGTCTTTATTATAAAACGAAATATACTTTGTTATTTTGTGATTAACAAATAAATGCCGCTAGTCGATGCATACTATGTTAGATATAAGTAAAATGTCTTGTAAAATATTAAGAGCAACGAACATATTACAGTACATGACTTCTTGCATTAGTTGTTACAGCCAAAAACGTTATTAACGACACAAAAACAGATCCTCAAGTGGGCAAAACAAGTCCACATGCTTGGGAGCCAGTTTGATACAGCCAAAACTGATCTATAGCAATAAAAACAATGCACCACGTTGGACTGCCAGCTTATTACAGCTACAACATTATTCTAAACAACAAAAACAACAATTGGTTCCAACGTATATACTCTAAACGACACAATCGGTAAATTTAACCAGATTCGCAGCCCTAATTCCCTTTACCATGGGCTGCAACACAAAGATATAGCTTTAGGAATGCTCAGCAAGAAGGGACAGGTTCTTTACTACCTTAGAATTAGGGAGGCAATTCGGTAAGCAAGGTAAAATATGTTAAAATAATCAAGACGCCACTACATTCGGACTAAATAGGAAAAACAACATCAGCAACACAGGTGAACGCACTCTGAACGTAGAAATGAGTGCTCCACCTTTCTACTTCTGGCTTGCCACCGCTTGAGGCGGCGACTGCAACAGCTAAATTGAACCTACCTTTCATTACACTTGCTTACAATCGTCTCAATTCCTGTACATTGAAACAAAACACAAATGTTCGTGCAAACACCAATGAAAAACGTACGTAATTAACAATGAACTCTATTGAAATAATAAATATGTAAATGACAATGAACATGAAAATGTTTACTCGTTACAGTTAAAAATATATGCGAAAGAGGTTAATCATGTTAAATGCCGACGTTTAAATTAAACACAGCGGTAAAATGACATGACTACATTCCAAACAGTAATAACTTTAACTTCTTCACAAAGGGACCACGTTACATAATCAAAATTAGCAACAATCACTCAAATAGTAACGCAACGACAATATTTACTTGAACTTACAAAGCAAAACATATCAACAATAAAACTTGAAGGAATTGTTCAACATCTCACGATTTAAATCAACCAACGTCACAATTTGCCAAGACAACAAACACTTCACTATAAATTTCTATGCGTTACAAAAACTATTAAATCAACAAATACCTGACAGGAAGTCTGACGTTCTGGTTACGTTGTTCTCATAAAGCTGCAGGTTGCAGCCCAAGCTATTGCCACAAAAAGAGGGACATGAAATTGAATACGCGAGATATTCAAGCAGGTGTGACGGTATTAAATCCTCGGGGAGGGAAGAGTAAAACACCTTACGATAGGTAGATGCGGTACGGCAATTCGTGACTTCAATACGATGATGATTTAGCACATAATCGAAGTTTTTCACTTAATAATCCGCTTCTTGCGTAATTGGAGATACCCAGCTCTACTATACAGAAGAAACCATTGGCTAAACATTTGACACGGAGGCTTGACGTCGATTAACATACAGTTTCACTAATTTTCGACTTTCGACGAGGCCGAATTCTCGCCGGAATCAACGACCCACACCTCTGAACGTTCTGCGCGTCGGTCATTGAGTAATGCTTTGGGCTGAGACCCGGAAACGGAATAAGACCACGCAGGCGTGACTTAACCCGTTCCTCATTCCACTCATAGCATAGGGTTGCCACGGGACGAAACGACGAAACATAATTTCGCCTGCAGGGATTCGCAGGTAAGTCATGAAATCTACTCGCTGGAACCAGGAACACATTAAAAACGCGATAAGAGCAGATTGCATCACTCAGGCAGCATGCGAGAACAAAGCCTACTTTATAAAAGCAGCGTACAGAGAACTGCATTAAAGGTTCTAACAGGGAGATGATCCATCACGCTAATAGTGGAGGTGTCTTGATACGAAGCAATAAAACACAGTAGTCTTCTCTATGTACATTTATTAAAAAGGTGTCATATTTCGAAACCAGACGGATTTCATCTTCAGGCCAAAATGATCATCTACAGAGGCATATGGTTAACAATAATGTACAATGTAAAGAAATTAACTTACTGGTAATAAACCACGTGTTCCAATTTGTAGTAGGCGAGGTAGTAATGAAAATTCACAAAGAACACCACATTGGAAAAGAATGTTGATGCAATAGTCAGAAAACTACGCTATAAAGATTGTTATACTGGTTATTACATCAAAATTAAAAAATAAAATTAAAACAAGTAAAGTAGGTCCATTCTCTGAAGGAGAAGGCACTAAGAATGATATGCCAAAGCAGAAGTAACTAAAACCAGGTCAAAAAATCCCTAGATTCAATGACATTGAAACTACCAGAGAGGGTCAGAAAATAAAAGAGCAAAGTAAAAACCAATAAAAGGGGAAATCAGCCAAAGACAAAACAATTATTTAATATTCAGGAAAATGTAATTAGTATCAAAATCTGGTACTTCATTGAGTCTGAATTCATTATTATTGGACATAATTTCAAAAATTTCGAGTAAATTCAACAACCTACCTTTGTTAGCTATATGTAAAATTTTGTAATCTTTATTAGGATCAAAGTTGTGGTTATGTTCCAAAATGTGATTAGCAAAAGCAGATTTATTAGGTTGGTCGATATTAAAATTGTTGTTCTTAATGCAAGTGGAATGTTCTTTGATTCTTTTTTTGACAGTACATTCAATTTGACCAATGTAAAAACAGTTGCAAGACGAACAGTCAAGACGGTAGACACCAGATCTTTCTAATAAAGGGGTGGGATCTTTATTGAAGACTACCAATTTCTGAAGGGAATTGGTAGTAGAAAAGAAAATTTGAAAATTGTATTTACTAAGTATGTTTCTGATGGACATAGATCTAGTTACCATAATAAGGGGTTGAATAAAAAGTTTTGTTTTCAAAATTATTGATAGGGGTTAGGTTTGTTGAAAGTTTAATACGGGGTTTATAATAAATAGGTAAAATGAGTTGAAGAGGATAACCGTTTTTGACAGCAATGTATTTAATGATGTTAAATTTACTGTTGAAATTTTCTGTGGACATAGGACAAAGTTTCTAAAATAAACTGCGTAGCGTTAGTGTTTCAACGGACGGAACGAAAGATCGTATGGGCTAAACTTTTGGGGCTTCACCACTACAGTATGAATTTGGGCTTGACTTACGCGAAAAGTACAGGAACGTACTCAATTCTGAAAATTGTTCTCACATAGTACTACTAAACTTTTAAAATTTTCAGATTTCAGATTGATTTTAAAATAAAAATCTGTACTTGCCAAAAGTGGCTGTTGTTTTTAACGATGATATTTCTCATTCACTTCAATGCTAAAATTTTATTTTATGAACTTATAGCTATTGCAAGTAAATCTACTCTTTCAGTCCTTGTCTTTAACATTCGTTTCTCTTTCTAATTTGATGCGGTTACACTGAACCAGAAGGATATCTTGTAGATACTTTTAACCTTTGAGCACATAGGAACTTACGAGTATTTTGAAAGTATTGGAAGTTTTACGCCGAAAGATTATGGAATGAATTGACGTTGTTTTTACAACACTGAACTATGGCTTTCAATGGTAGACCTACTTTAAATAAATGTTTGTAAAAGAGGAAACTTTGTAGTCTACTGATGCTATTAAAATATGTATTGTTAACATAATCCAATTTGGTAAGTAGTTCATCACCAACGCAATCATTTTAATAAAACCTTAGCAGGTGAAATATTGTATTATATTCAGCAGTAATACTATAAGTACTTCTATATTATCGGGTTATATGTCGATAACTTGTTGCACAATAATAAAAGAGTGTCAGTTTGACAGGTTAAATAGTCCGACCGCGTCAGCGGGAGGATTATTCTGTCAAACTGACACGATTTGTTATTGTGCAGGAAGTTTGAGACGTATAACCTGTTCGAAGTACGCATTGTATTCGATTTGATTATTTTTTGAGTAAATTTTAATATTAGGAACAAATAAATATTTTATTGGCAGCTCGATTTGTTTGTATTAACCTAGCTGAAAGTCATCTCCATGAAAAAAACATCAAGTTGGCAAAAGTTACATATTGCATTGCTTATTGAAGTTACTATAGTATAATCGATTTTGTATAATCAGTTATAATATCACAAGAGCATCGAAAATAATCGATTATTTTCCGAGTAACGAGACGTAATCTGCGAAAAACCACGACAGCGCAGCTCTAGTGGTATTTTAAGGATTAGGTCGAGTTACGAGTGAAAAATAATTATTATTTTCGATTACTCGAGTGGTATTCGTTACGATTATATAATGAATAGACCGATAATAATAAATTATTTTATTTCTTAGGTTGGCACTGTTTATGTTGGTGGCACTGTAAGTCTATGTCAAATTCGAAGTTATCAGGTTCTGCTAACCTCGAATTTGCAATAGACAGTTATTACATCATGGCTCTAGATTATTATTATCCATTATTTTTGCTTTGTTGGACCCACCGAAACACCGAAGTGATTATACCACGTCGTCAAGGGTATATCCGTTTATCTATACCTTGTAACTAAGTAAAATTCTCAATTACTATTGGCCAAATTTATAATGAATTGTATAATCATTTATAATATCACAAGAGCATCGAAAATAATCGATTATTTTCCGAGTAACGAGACTTAGGGCCGGTTGCAGAAAGCAATGTTAAGTCTGTGTTAGCTAACACAACGTCAAAGTGAACAAAAACGAATCAAATCTCACATGTATATGGTAACTAATATATTAGTAAACAAAATTTGATGCGATTTTGTGCACTTTGACGTGAGGTTAGCTAACACCAGACTTAAGATTGCTTTCTGCAACCGGCCCGTAATCTGCGAAAAACCACGACAGCGCAGCTCTAGTGGTATTTTAAGGATTAGGTCGAGTTAAGAGTGAAAAATAATCATTATTTTCGATTTCTCGAGTGGTATTCGTTACGATTATATAATGAAGAGACCAATAATAATAAATTATTTTATTTTTTAGGTTGGCACTGTTTGTGTTAGTGGCACTGTTTATGTTGGTGGCACTGTAAGTCTATGTCAAATTCGCCGTTATCAGGTTAGGTTTTGCGTCAGTTTGTGTCAAAACTGACGCAAAACCTAACCTGCTAACTTCGAATTTGCACAATAGACAGTTATTACATCATGACTGATGGCTCTAGATTATTATTATCCATTATTTTTGCTTTGTTGGACCCACCGAAACACCGAAGTGATTATACCACGTCGTCAATAGTATATCCGTTTATCTATACCTTGTAACTAAGTAAAATTCTCAATTACTATTGGCCAAATTTATAATGAGTTGTAAAATCGAAATTATACAAGATAACGTAACTAAATGCAGCCCTCTGATTGGTTAAAATATCTACTAAAAAAAATCATTTAAATCTAAGACTAAGAATTCTGGTGCACAACAATACACAATTTTATGACTCAGGTCCACATTAGTTCAATTGAACATTTTTATTAGAAGGGAAATGTACATTGGCTCTAGTTGATTACTCCCAAGTATACTTTATAAGTATATAAAAATGTTAAATACATTAAGACAAAGTATTTGAACCGCAACCATTCAGTCACAGCTGTACGCCATTATGCTATTAACATCCATAAATAGGAAAGTAGCTAATGATCATATAAACCTTAGTCAAAATAACAAGTGATTAAACAAAGCTTAATGTGATTGTTGGTTATTAATGCTAATCTTAACATTCGACACATCTGTTCTTAAAATACCGTATCGAAAAATGCACCCAACAAGTAGTTAGGAAAAGGACGATTGGGAAATAGCCAGCAAAAATTGCAACATAATTCAACTTACGTGTGCTAAACGACTATATAGGTCATGCATTTCGACTTCAGCTACTTTTTTGGTTAATAAAGGAGTAGACGTATTAGGTTTAAAAAGGCATGGTGGATGGAAAAATTGTGTTTGTATCAAAACAGTTACACATCTGGTAAGTTCAAATCATATTGTGAATACTTCTTCTTAGCTAAATTTTCAAATAGCCGTATTCCTTAAATGGCGGCGGCAAATGTCAGCTTTTCACGTTTCGACCCCTTCCAAAGGACGTAGAAACTTGAAATTTTTATAGCAGTTAGTCCGTACCATAGGAAAAGCGCTCAAAAATGGTCAAAATAGTAGATGTGGGTTAAATTATAAGAGATGAAATAGAATAGGGGTCGTTGTGCAAACATTTTTTCACTTGCCGTCACATATGGTTTTTAGTTTCCCAACTATCTCCTTAATGTATAAATTAAATTTTAAATCAAACCTGGAAAAGTCATGGCTTTTACAAGTAAACGTTTGAAATCAATATATATTGTTATGGTACACTAAGAGCAGTTTTGGCTGAAGATTAAATGTAAAAATAGAATTTGGGAGATCAATGCAACCAATTTATAAAATTTTAAAAAAGAATTGGATGTTTGAATGAAGTTAATTAAAAGAATTCGAATTTGAGACAAATTAAGATGAAAGGGATAACATTTGAGTATTCTGTAAGGGTTTTAAAAATTATAAAGTAAATACATGCTCATATCATACATGACAAATGTAATTTCTATTAAAATAATATGGTGAAATAAATTTAATTTATAGATGGCAGGAATAATTAGAGCGTAGTAGTTAAGCAGATTTTGTTACGATTATTAGAATCACAACTCATAGGAAAATAAAATGTACCTTTTGATATAATTTTTCGGCCTGAATAAAAACATAGAAATTACCCCATTTTTTAATATGTTAGTGAGTGAAAACATTTAAAAAGGGTTTAACAAAATCTACGAAGTGAAAATTAAGAGAAATATAAAGAAGATTATTACTAATAAAGTAACAGTTATTGAAGAAAATTGGAAGGTCGTAAAACTAGCAAGCACAAGAAACAAGAACAAAATAAGATTTTGATGGAATTAGTTTATTTTGAATAATACAATTGATAAGAAGTTACATTGGCTTGAGAATTGTCAAGTGCTGGGTTTGTTGAGGGTATACTGAGGACACGTTGATCTGTTGACGAAGGATAGCAGATGGACTGCTGGATTCGAGCTATTCTGTTGGTTACTGACGACAGAGGTTGCTGAAGTTTGAATCTAAGGAAGAAAGATATTAATTGGGCATCATTTGTGATAACAAACTTGCCGTGAAGCTGTCGGAAGGAGGGAGTATCTGGAAGGTAGCAGTGATACTAGTGAAGTAGAATGTGGTTTTTCCTGCTAGCAGCCAAGGGTTTGACAAGTTGACAGCTGTTGTCAGTAAGCAGTGCATCACAGTAGGACTAAATAGGGATCCGGGCTGTTGACATCAAGAGGAGTGCTGTCTTGGAGGTGATATTGGAACAAAAAGAGTGAAAGCAGTTCAAGGTGGGTTGTAGTTTTGTCCTATCGACGCTATAGTAACTAAAAGACAATTTAAAAAGTGCAATTAACTATAATCAAGTACTTACCGTATAATATTAAGTCAATAGCATATAAATAGAATATACATTTATCATATTTAATTGAGATTATTAATAGTACATTGTTTGACGTGAAAGGTGACAGTTAATGTCATTACACAATTCAAAGTCATTGTTAAAATAAAATTTAATTAACAAGCAGCTAGATAATCGAACCACCCTGGAAGAGTCTCAAGGCGCTATCAATTTTAATAATGAAATAATTTGGATATTCAAAGATATAATTCAATTTATAAATAAAAGCAGCCAGCATAATATGTATCTGCATAATAACAATAATTTAAAGGCTATTATTGATGAATTGTTATACATATTGGTGGCGACTTGTGCGAACATAAGGACATGAGAATGGAGTTTTTACGGCAGGCACCTTGATGTAGTGTACTGTCTGGTATCTGTCACATAATTGCAGTGTTTGTGTTACTTTTACTGTTACATTCTACTCTACGCTTTTTTTGCAATCAACTACATTATACTATACAGAAGTCTTCTACATTAAAAAAAGTAACGTACATTATAGTGTAAAAGATAAATTGCCTTGCATGTGCCTATGTTTGTAGTAGCCGCCACCAATCTGTATATGTTGATAGTAATATAAAAAATGGCAAAACCAGGCCGATATTAGACTGCCACATAAAAGCTGAACATAGAAAAATATCAAAGCATAGATATATCGTGTCATCATTTTCAATCCAGGGCGTAGGACATAATGTACGTCACATACATATGGCTAAAAGTGTTGCCTAGCAGGATATACTGTATTGAATCCCTTACCTATTAAAAGTCACTAGTAAATAAATAATAATAATTAATATCGATAAATATGAATGTATCACACAGATTACAATAAAATGGTTTTAATATTGTTTTAACAATTGTGTTTTTTATATCAAGCTCAGGGCCAATTAGAGTGATGTAATAATTATTTGATTAATAAATGTTTTATCAGCAGGTAAACTTAGACAGCCGGTCGCTGCCGGGAAATAGCAACGTCGCGCAGGAAACTCCCATAAGAATTACCCTATGCTGCCCGTACCAAATTTTAAGTATGAAACGTTCTATAAGCGGTTTATCTGCTACTTTGTCTAAAAATGGTGTTTGAAAAGTCTCCGCTAGAACATGGCATAGATTTCATTACTCGAAGATTCGACATATCTGCGCTAGCTATTCATTATACAACAGTGTCCACCAAAAAGTTGTCAAAATATGGGAAAAAAAATATTTATTTTTGATTTTTCAAAAAAAACTTTTTAAGTCAATAATTTGTGCTTGTCTAAAACCCTTTTTAGCCCCTATCATATATACCGAGTGATTTTTACTTGTTTAGAAAATAGAGTTTGTCGAAATTGTCAAAATCGAAAAAGTGCTATTTTTCGGAAAATAAGTAATATTTCAATGAGATGTTTTTTGTAGTGTGTTATTTTTAGCTAACTAAACAATCTCAAGGCAAAAAAACCCCTAATTTTTTAACTTTAGCTAAAAATTTATTTTTCAATTTTTTAAATATTTTTCAAAATGTCACATCCAAAGACTTAATAATAAAGTTCAATTTTTTTTATGTAAACACTGTAAAGAATTATAATTGGTGAATATAATATAAAATGATTTTAGATTTTTTTATTATTTACCGAAACGTAGTATGTTTGCATAATTTTTACGTTTTCTATGCAAGGCGCTTTTTAGGAGAAATATTTTTAAATTCTAATTAATATCTATTTAAATGGCTTCAAGAAACTCTAATCTAACCCTGCTAATGAATTACTGTTACAAAAACCTTGTAAATGTTCTTTTACAGTTGTCTAAATAAAAAGATTTTTTTCTATAGCACATGTTAAAGTGTGCTTTCATCAACTCAAAACAAAAGGTCAAGTTTTACTTTAACAGCAAGGGTAGATAAAGTAGCACTTTAACATCAAGGATAGATAAATTACTTTAATTTTCTAACTTTTGTTTAAATTAAATATGACGGCTTCGTATTATCGTAGTAACCCAATCTACCTACTGACATTTTGAAATGTGATTGACTGTCATTATTTTCTTTTGAAATTGTTAAAGTTCTTGCTATAGAAAAAAATATTGTATTATACACGACGATAAAGTTATTTCTATCTACTCTTGAATCATTAACGTCTCGACTTCGTCTCGACCTTAAACGATTCACTCGTGGATAAAATTTAACTTTATGGTCTTGTATAATAAATTACTATTTTTTATCCAATTACATGTTCTAAACAATTTCCTCATTTAGACAACTGTAAAAGAACATTTACAGGATTTTTGTAACCGTAATTCATTAAGAGGGCTAGATTGGAGTTTCTTGAAGCCATTTAAATCGATATTAATTAGAATTTAAAAATATTTCTTCTAAAAAGCGCCTTGCATAGGAAATTTAAAAATTTTGCAAACATACTACTTTTCGGTAAATAATAAAAATTCTAAAGAAGTAATTAACATTTTATATTATACAGTGCGAACGTTGGCTCTGGAATGCTCCAAATAAAAAATTCGCCGATCATCTGCGGCCAAAATCCTCGGACACGTCGACCTTACTTTTTGAACGCGCGTCTTTTCTGATAGTTGTCATTTTTTTTTACCCCCACCTCTTTCCGTAATGACGTCATCGCGATTTTTTTTTAAATGGCAGCCACCACTTTTTTCTATGGAATCTGATTCTCCTTGATATTCTGCGGTTGGGCGATGTTCATTTGATTAGTTAGCGACACTATTGGCATTTATGAAAAAAACTGATTTATGAAAAACTGAAAACACAAAATCGATATAGCTGTGGAATTTTTATCAATTTATTTGAAACAAATGAATAACAATTTAATAGAACGTCAAATAAATAAAATATCAATTGATAAAAATTCCACAGCTATCTCGATTTTTTGTTTTAAATTTTTCATCGGTTTTTTTTTCGTAAATGCCAATAATGTTGCTAAGTAATCAAATGAACATCGCCCAACCGCATATTGCTGTATGCAGAATTTCAAGGAGAATCAGATTCCACAGAAAAAGTGGTGGCTGCCATTTAAAAAAATGGCGATGACGTCATTAAGGAAAGAGGTGGGTATAAAAAAATTGACAACTTTCAGTAAAGATGCGCGTTCAAAAAATAAGGTCGACGTGTTCGAGGATTTTGGCCGCAAATGATCGGGGAATTTTTTATTTGGAGCGTTCGACAGCCAACGTTCGCACTGTATAATATATCTGCCGCTGACGAGCGGCAGATAAAATGTTTTAGATGCCATGGCAATGAAGTGACAGTTTAGCATCATCAATCAAGCAGTATACTGTCACATTTTCCATCCGTTTGAGGAAAAAAAATATTACTTTAAAAATCTGCGGTAGATTTACAAGATGGGAAGTTAATAAAAGTTAACTTCCATAAAAACTCTTTACCATACAGTGATCCACTGTTTTTCTGCCTCTTTCAAAAGTATAGGAAAAATACAAACAATCTAATTATATTTTACTTGCTTTTCAAACTCCTCAAGATTTTTTCTTTATATAAATAAACATAAATTGAGAACACACAGCCAACTAATATCGTTAGTACACTACCAGTTTTTTTTATATTGCAATTGTTTAGTGATCTATAGAAAAAACTACAACAAATTCATATCTTAATAAATATTACTTCATTTTCAATTGCAGTACATTATACATTATTCATCATGAGGAGGAGTTACTGCAAAAAGAAGATAACTAATTAATAATTTACGATATTCTTGGATTTTTCTTACCTTGTTTGCAAATCCTTTCCCATTGGACGAACAGTGGGTGATAACACTTGTCTAAAATTATCCACTTGTTGTTAGCTCTGGAACAGCAATATAATTATGTTTGTAGCTCTGTGTGGAGTTAGATTGAACTGAATGTTAGTTTGATGTGCGGTGAGAGATAGGGTTACAATAAGTTACCAGAAACATCAGCCCATCACCGATACTTAGTCTTGCTGTAGAGGGTGGATTTTGATTTTCCCCAATAATCAAGACAGCGCTAACACCTTCAATTATTAGATTCATTTTTACTGGTTTGAGTCTTCTGCCGTTTGTAGAGGGGTCATATTTACTCCCTATTTTGTTCCTTCCATATTTATTCTATCTACCGTTCACATATGTGTTATAAACCGTAAGGAGTGTAGACACCGAAAAACAAAATATGTTCCTTAGGGTTGCCTTGGATTTTTAATAAAGCCAGAAAAACTGATTAATTCGTTTGGTTGATTTTGTATCAACTGAATGATTCAATAGCGTTTGTTCTGCATTATTAAACAAGACATCGCCTAACATTTAACAAGCACATAAACACCACGATACACGAATGAAAATGTCATTCGTATTTGCAAAGTGAATTATCTTTTGGAATTTGCAATTATTGCTTTGAGATAAGAATAAGAAGACACCCAAGAAATTAAATGTTTTGAAGAAAGTTTTTAAACACACGTGGTATTAAAGCCCTTGCACAAATGCGATTTTAAGGGTGGGGTTAATACTTTTACAAATCATAATTGCCCATTGCCTACGACAAAACGGATACGTAACGAATAAAACTATGGTTATGGTTTCAATGGGCCCACATATTGGTAGATACCTGGAAAAAATTGGACATACAGATCTAACCCAAAATTACTATCTACGAGTATTCAGATACAAGATAATTCTAAACTAAGCTAATTACTCATAAGTAAAAGAAATATGTTACAGCACTTATTTATTTAATTATTTTATAAATTTACAAAATTTACTAAGTATATAGGTACCTACAATCTGTTGGTCAGTAGGTACATATAACTTCCCTTAGTACATTTTTCCAGTGGATATTTATTAGTTAACATATCAATCACACAAAATATCTGGAACTAACAGCTTCAACTACATTTTTTGTTGTCTCTTGGTGCCTATCACAAAAGTTAGGACTTCGTAGAGGTGATGATGAATCTACTTCTATGTTTTAAATAATTAGAACATATAACGTAAAGATAGACAGTTTTACTTAGGAAACTTGTATAAAGGTGAGGTAGCACGTTCATTACTGTACTAGCAAAAAGTTATTTAACCTTGCAAATTTCAAGGTTTTGTTTGTCAAGCTTCGTCATACGACGGAGGTGCTGAAAAAAAATTGCTGCAAATTACTATATTATCATATCTCTTAATTATTTAACAAGGTTTAAAGATATCCGAGATTCTTAAAATATTATTGGCAGCTACGGGTTTATTTTACATTATAAGGGTTGCAGTGCAAATGGCAAGATTGGTTTTTGTATTTGTAGATTTGATTATAAAATACATATACATAGCAAGACAAGTTCAAAAGTATCGAACACGATAAAATTACCATGATCGTCGATTAAGATTTAAGACGTTTAAACAGCATTAGATGGAGTATTTTAAAGAAATGCTAACAGCAGCTATCTACAAATGATTTTATTGGATGGCACAGATCTGATGGGCTGTTGGGTAAGATGACATCGACAAACTTAAAGAAGCAGTAAAAAAGAACAAAGATAATGCAGTCGGTATGTTCGCAATCCTTATCTTGAAGTGCGACAGTCATCCGCAGTGAATGATCTTTTGTGTTTTGTTAGTAGGACCATCTGCGAGTGAAGTGGTGAGTTGTCGGAAGATTACACAAATAGTGTTCGTTGCCCTTTTGAAAGAAGTATTAAACTCCTTTTTATTCAATTATCTCGTCTTCTATTGACGCTATATTAAAGATTGATACAGCATTTTAAGGGGCGTAACATTTCCTACAAGTTACTTTCTATTAACTTTTTCCGTAGCATAAATATTGTTCTGAAATTTTTGTGCGATAGATTATAAATGAAAGCGCAACAAACGGTTTTCAGCATTTTTCTTGAAATGGATAACTCGCACAGAAAAAAGGTTTATTATCGCACTTGTAGAACATGGAAGAAGTTGCAGTTTGGTATATACAATTTTATTTTTGGCTGATATTGTACATTGCAGCATGCCGCAAAGGTCGTCTTGTCGACGCGCAGCTGCGAAACCCATTTCCACACCATCCCAGAGGTAAAGTTCTAAGCCCCTTTTTTTAACGTGTTTTCTCTGGGTGGTTTAATCCATGATGTGTCGTAATTTCATCGCATTAATTCACTGCTTAATTTATCATTGTGCCTTGCGTTTTTTCGTAGGTCCTGGTTGGGTATCATTACTTTCTTCTTCGTTACATGTCTCAATTGAAAATTCTTCATCCTCAATAAGGTCACTGCTATTTTCTATAGCCACATCTGCACATGAAAGCATGTCCTGAAAGTCTGTTGCCTTGCGGCATTCGATTACGGTGGAAGTGATTCGTTTTTGATTTCGTAGATGATTTCATGAAACGTTGATACCATTACAAACTTAACATTTCTTTTTTGTTTTCTTTGTATAAAGCAAGAATGCATGTTTTTCCTGCAGCAGCGAGAAGTTCGGAGTAAACTTTTTCTTCATTTATAGAAACTATCAATGAGCCTATTGAGGATGAGGAAATTTCAATTTGGACTTGCAACGACAACGACAAAGAAAATAATGATACACAATCAGGAACTACAAGCGCAAGGCAAAATCATAAATTAAGCAAATAATTAATGCTGTCAAATGACGACACATCGTAGATTAAACTATCCCAGAAAACCAAGTTTAAAGAAACCTGCCTAGAACTCTACCTCTGGGGTGATGTGGAAAACGTTTCAGCAGCCCCGTGCAGACATAACCTCTGCGGCGCTCCACAATGTACAATATCAATCGAAAATAAAAATTGGATATACCAAACTGCAGTTTTTTCATGACCTAGAAGTTCAATAATAAACAATTTTCCCATGCGAGTTGCGCATTTCTAGCAAAATACGGAAAAGCGTTCGTTGCGCTTTTATTTTCAACTTTACCGTACAAAAAAATTAAAAAATATTAGCGCTACGAGTTAATATACATAAACTGTAAGAAATCCTACGCCTTTGAAACCGATGTGTCAAATTTTAATATAGCATCAACAGCAGCCAAGATATTTGAATAAAAAGGTGTAGAATTTCAAAGTTCAGCTATTAAAAGATAATACATTTGAATAATCATATAAACATGATAGTTAGGCAACAAAGTACGTAAGAGAAATGCAGGTTGCAAATTCATCATATACTTAGTCCTTTTTTAATTAAATTAGGTGGCTAGTTAGAATATTTTGATATTAATAATAAAAGAGAAACCACTTTCTGTTTTGAATAAAAAAACAGAGTAAGAACTGAATCCCAGCATAAACGTATAAACTTTGCAATTGTAAGGCTATAATTGGTATAATTCTACAGTATATTAAGAAATAATGATTTTTCAGGCAAATAGGATTGATTCATTGGGCAGTTTCTCACTAGAAAAGCGGTTATTAGTTAACTGGTATGTAAATAAATAGGGTAATTCATGCATATCTTAATAGCGAGTGCCTTTGGTTTAGCTTTTTGGCCTCCCCTCTTATCCTTGCTATTTAAAAGCAACGACACATTATGATACGGGAGAATAGAATCACCCAGGGTCGCAGCGAAACCTTTCTGAAGGGCATAACCAAAAAAGGAGGACCATGTTAGACCTGCGTTAATTCTTATTAGAAAAACCTCACTAGAAAAGCAATTCATTGGGTTGGCGATGGGGTTCGTTCCAGTTACATGAAGTTCAACTGGATGGGCAAGGCAACACTTGCTGGCATTATGGATTCGTTTTTTTTGTATAATTAGGTTAGTCCTAAAACTTTAGGAAGATATATAATATATAAACTGTTCAGCTAATTCATAACATAAAATATGTCAGGTTACTATCAAATAATGGGTGTATGCCATATTATCAATAGTCAATGGCTTCATAATAACACAATAAGGAATTAAATTAGTTTCTTGGTGGCCAGGCTAAAAACCAGGTTATAATTTTGTAAACGCCAAATCAAAAGGGGTTTAATGTTATAATGGAGACATCTATCAAATAATGAGAATTTCTTATACTTTAGAAATGTGAATTGAGTTAAACGTAAAATCAATTAACAGCATTAATTGAAGATATAAATAGGTTAAGGAGGTATAGAGAGCTCTTTAGATTTATCTTACCTGAAAGTGTTGAATTTCCGTAAAAGAAAACTTTCCACCAAACTTAAGGTGAATTAATCAAGTAAAAGAACATTAATTTAATATTTCATTATAAAGTGGACTATAGAAATTGCCATACTAAATAACCCTTTATTATATTAAACTCCCAATCGACATTAATATGAACCATGAATTATATGATTGAATGTACATACATATCATAGAAAAAATTAACAATTTAAATACAATTGTTGGCGCCCAATACTTCTTGTTTAATGAACTAAGACCTTTATGTGAAAGTAAAGTAAACAAAAAATCTCACAATTATCATACTCATATCGCAGCCGAGGATTGAGCTAGTCGGAGTTATGTGAGCCTTCTAAGGCAGGTTACAATAGTTGGTACAAAGGTGGCGATGCTATTTGATTAACCTTTCGGCTACTCACCAATAAACTCGCAGATGGTCCCCTAACAAACCACAAAAGATCACTCACGGCAGGTGACTGTCGAACACAAAGCTAATGGAGAAATGTTAAGCAAATGATTTTAAAGATACTTGAAAAGGGAAAATGTTACAGAGAAATAAGTTTTGACTAGAAATGGGAAAACTGAAACCTCGGTTCAGGAGTGGTCAAGAAAAAGCAATTATAAAATATTAAATATAGACGTATTGCTATGTTTTATAATCAGTAGCGGGACGATATTCAATTAATATAACAAGTAAATTGTATCTAAATTCCTGGCGAGTTGAGTGCCAACCTTGAAGGATAGGAGGATGGCTAGAACCCGTTTGGGCTTCAATTCCAATTACATTCTAGCTAGTGTTTCAAAAAACGCTGCCGTGGACCAACCCACAACACACAGTAGACAGCTTGATGGGTGCAATACCCCTCGGTAGTTTAGTACAACCTGCAGGTTAGGGCAGAACTAAGAACGGTCATGGGGACCTTGAATTAAGTGCCCGGGCCGTGTGGATAAAGTACCAATATAAAGACCTTCCGGATTCCGTAGCATGGTTCAAGCTGAAGGGATGCATGCCCACAAGAAAGTTTGGCTGGTAGCAACCAAGCCTCAGGGCACTTGGAGAACTATTGCTACGGTATCAAACTGGTTTTACAACACTCACGGATGAGTAAGTGCCGAATACTCAAACAAGTCCGGGAAACGTCCACATTTACCCTAGAAATCGCTACAAAAGAGGCTAAAGGCCGCGGCTCAAATACGCTCAGGGAGATGGGCATGGTCCTAAAACGGTACTCCACAGGGCAAGCGAGTCGGAATGTATAAGGTGTTGCCAAAGAAAAGGGCGCCACAAGGTCGAATCAGGAGAAACCCACGTTTAACCGAACCTTGAAGGTCAAGCTGGGTGTAATACGACAACTCGGCCTCACGAACCTCGTCGCTGCAACGGCAAGCGTCGACAAACTTACCTGTGACGCTCCAACGCTCCAACGCTCAGGCTTCGCCGTACATAAATCTTTACACAATAACCTTAACCTGAAAAGGACATGCACAGATTCGTTGTAATTATAAGGCCTTAGTTTAAATACTCGTCTATTGGTCTGACGCATGTAAACTGGGTGATACACAGGCGCTTTATCTCTAATTATACATAAGTGGTCATAATACTTTTTAAATATATAGCAGGCCTTGATCGGCCAGTTACGTGGATCTGATTATCCAACAGGTCTTGATCGGCCAGTTACGTGAATCTAATTATCCAACAGGCCTTGATCGGCCAGTTACGTTAATCTAATTATCCAACAGGTCTTGATCAGCCAGTTACGTGAATCTCTAATTGACAACGGCTAAGCCGCAAAGCGTTCGCCACAAAAATATTAAAATTAGGCTAGCACAAATAACCGGTGATGAATTATAAATGCTAGCTCCCAAAATACATTAAGTTTGAATATTTGCGACAAAAATATTCAAATTATATGCATACATGCTACTTCTTGTTGGAAACCTGCCAAGCGTGGGCGAAACGGCAGCTAACGGCATGCCTACTGCAACAGACGCAGGAACGGAGGCGTGGGAGTCGGGTCGTCACTTGCGGAAGATCCACTCATGGAGCGAAGACTGAATCATTTCCCCTTATGAGACAAGAAAACGGCGAGGCCAAAGATTTGGGAAGCTCTGCGAGTTTTATCCCTTTTTAATGAAAAATGGGCCTAATCTCGGCTCTACGACACTGATGCAAAGCTGACGGCCATCCGAGTACCCAAGTACCAACACACGCTCCACCAGCGCAACAGAGAGCCACCTCACGCTCTCACAGTCGGAATCGAGGTCCTCACGAAGAAGAAGATGCACAAAGAAATTCTGCCGACCCAGCGCCAAAGGAATATCGGGCGCCCCCAAGCCGAAGCGTGAAGACGTCCACAAAACACGCTATGTGGACTCGAAGCGCTACAATCCACGTGAAGTTTACTCGCCAAACGAATGTCTTGCGCGTGCAGGTGTGACCAATCGGAAGCCAGAAACTTCGCCCGGTGACGACAGAACCATCACGGTGCGACAAAAATCGACTGATGTTCTTAAAATTCGGGAAAGGTTACTCACTCGCTCTTACGGACTGTGTTTTTAAATAAGTAGAAACTGAGCCTTCTTGCATGCGATGAAATAACCAGCTGCACTCACAATGATGTAAAGATTTTGGAATTATTGTGCTTGATGCTAAACGCTGCAGCATTATGCGATGAACTATGACTACAATGGACTCGAAATACAGGCGAACTCGCCAACTTTGTACCAAAACTATACGAAATGGTTATGTAGCTATAGGAATTACAGAAAAATTAAAATGGCCTGACACTATGTTGTATTAAAAATTCCCTCCATCATCAAGAACAAAAATAAGTTGAACCTCAACTACAGGAGAAATTGGCTGACGAATATAAAAACACAGCTAAGAAAAAACTAAAAAACATCAACAGGGAGATGCAGCTGAGGGTGGGTTCTGGCACCAGACTATCTGGCAAAGATTCAAGGGGATTGGAAAAATTTTCTACATACGTGTGGCCAATGCTGCAGGCAAGTGTAGCTCTAGGCTACATAACAAGCTGTTGGAAGAAGGTAAGAGTGGTATTTATTCCTAAGCCACGGAAGGAAAGCTATGCCTAGACAAATTCTTACCTACCTAAAAGCCTAATATCTTTTATTTTAGAGATACTGGAATATTTACTTGGCAAATACATAACGGCCACCGTATTGGATAATTTCTCGCCGGTAGGTATCAGTATGAGTATCAGCCAGGCAAAGCCTCGGAGCTCGTTCATAAACGTACCAACTGACGGAAAAACACGTTTATTGAAAATATTTTGAGGAGTCTTTATAAAGACTCGTAATCCGAAATCTTTTGAATAAATGTCTCCTCGACAGATATCTTTAACTCAATGAATCGAGCAGTGATAGACAGCAGCATACACCCAGTGCTCAATAATTGGTCAACAATAATACTTAAAAGCAAAGTCATAATAACCTCCATCAATGATATTACCACAACAATGTTGGTCAGACAAGGCTGCCCGCAGGGAGGAGTAAGCATGATCTTTTCTTCTGTAAGGGCTGGTGGTTGATGGTCTATTGATGAAATTGGAAAAGAAGGGAAAGTATGCTCCGCGTAATGTAGATAACATAACCATAATCACCCATGGACTGTTTTCAACTAAATGCAAATTGCATTCAGCATGGCTTAGCTGTACGTTTTATTATGCCATAACCAAGTAGGTACGTAGTATAAGTAGAAACGATGCATAAGCGGCCACATATTATAAGTATCTGTACGCGATATCGCGAGTGCTAATGTGAGTGATAAGTAGAATTGCAACAATGCCGTGAGCCCGCGGGGGATTGATTCGCACTCGAACCAGTAAAAGGTGCAGGTCGTAAACAGACAACATACTCGAGCTTACTAATTAACAGAGGTGTGAAGTGGGTTAATAACAGCCCTAAAAATGTTCTGTGCAGTGTGTTGTGGCTTGCATTATTCGCCACCGTCACACAGAGAATCCTGAGTGTGAACCTAGTGTCCGAAAGCAGCGATATCCTGTTGCATCAACGCCAAAGACTGTCGCCGGTGCTAGAAGGAACCTATCATTGCGACGCCATGAAAGTAGCGCCTTTCTTGTGCTACTACGAGATCATTTGGAAACAACCAAAAGCCAGGTTAGTTGCTAGCTATAACCACCGTGCAAGGTGAGATATTATTGCGACATCTAGGTCCATCGTTCTCGTGTTTGAGAGCACGGGAAATCCTGTGCCGGCAGAACCTTGTGGTTACATAACTTGAACGCGTCCACGCTACCTCGTAATCCAGCGCTTCTAATACGAGCGCATTTTAAGAACAGACAGCTTCACGCGAGTTTATTTGTGCGCGGTATTCCATTACATTTCGCGCTAGTGGCATTTGACTTTGCGTTGATAGTTGAACTTTAGCGACCTATTTAAGGCATTTTCATACATGTAGCGTATTTGTGTATTTTTTGTATGTATTTTCTTGTGTCTGTGTTTTCTTGCAGATTATATGTTGGTTATTTAAACTGTTGGGTTTTTATTGCTGGTAGTGTTTGCATGTGTCAGTTCTGCATTCCAGATGACCACGAGCCAACCCATACAATATTAGCTTGCCCTTAGCTGCACTAACGATATTATTAGAGTCTTATATTTCTCCGACTGAATAAGTTAGCGACCCAGGGCAATATAAATTTATAGTACAGTAGAGTATAGGGCAAGGTAAAAAGCCGTGTTACAAGCAGTATAGAAAGATGGTGCAAAGTAGAAAGATTATCGGTCAATCCTGAAAAGACTTCGAATTTAGCAATAATATGAAGAAAATAAAATACCACGTCAACCACAAAGGAATCTTCATGTATAACAGAAGAGTAAATGTGGTAAAAGTCCAACGTTTGGGCGCCACATTGGACACCAAACTGACTTTTACACACCATTGAAATTACATGGAAAATAAGGTAAGCATAACCTGTTGGTGATGCAGACCGATGTTCGGAAAACATGAAAACTAAAATCCGTGAACTTCATACAAAAGTTATTATGCTGCCTTGGTATGGTGCACTATTCACTGACATCAGATATTTTTACACAGCATAGTTTGCCTTCACTTTTCAGTCGTGAAGATTTTAAGGGACACCCAACTTCATGTTTACTGCATTTTTACATTCATATCCAATAAAACAAATACTACGTACCTGATGGATCTGCATTATCGTTAAAAGCCCGAATGTTTGGAAGTAATAGTGCATTTTCAACTAAAGGAGCAGAAGCGCTCGGAAAGTTCGAATCAGTTCCCGACAAAGGCACTGTACCGACTGTGATCGGAAAGTCCACTTTTATATTTGAGTAGAGACTTGGAAGAATTAATTCTACCTGTAGTGCATAAAATTTCACATAAAAAAAAATCTAATTACTTAACGAAACTGTAGTTGTGTTGTTAAACTAACATAATCATAGGCACCTCTAAAAAATATGATGCGTTCATTATGTCACAAAGCTCCAAATTAGGAAAGTGCTTGTTTTCTGGAATTGTGAAAGGCGAGGTCCATGATTTTTCGGAATGTGCTCCCATGCCACTCTCGTAGTGATAAACGAGAGTTGACTTTCCCGATTTCTTTCTTGATGAAGGGCCTGTGGCAATATATTCCGTTAACTGAAATGAAAGCGTGATCTATTTCTAGAGTTTAACTAATTGATCTAAGTAAGGTGTTAATTCAAATACGAACCTGAACAATGTAGAAATTCACGTTTTCAATGTTAAGGTTAGACATATTCTCAATAGAGCAGCGAATCCCCACTGTTTGACCGGGAACAAATCCCCTTCGAGGCAACGAAGCAGTAACAGTGATTGGGCCAGGCCTCCAGCAGCAACAACTTGTATCCACATTTGCAGAATCAGTGGCCGGTTGCTGTAATCAATCCATAATAAACGACACGTTTTAAGGCGAAAGCGAGATTGCTCAATGGATAATTCTATGAATTGTTCCAGGTATAAATTTAACCTTGTGTCGTCATGAGTTCCATGTAATCTTTTTGGAGTGTAGCTTGTAGCAACCTAGAGGGTCAGCATTATCGGTCTTACTTCCTTTACTTTTAATCATGTTAAACCACCTTCAATAGTTCCTTTATTATTTTAAGTATACGGTTTTGGTTCCCTTCTCTCAAAATTATAACAACATTTCAATTTGAACGGACTGGCACCTGCTACCCTAACGTTGCTAAAGTGCATCGATAGTGGAACTGTAAAACTGGCTCCTAAATGATTTTTTTGGTGATTTAGATAGTCTCGTAGGAAATGTCAGTTCTGCGCTACAGATTTTCTGACTTAAATACACATTTTTAGATATTTTAAAGATAGTTTGATAACTAAATCGTTTAGAACGATTTATAGATTGTTCTATAAAGGTATTTCTTGTTAATTAGGATATCCTATATGCAAGAACCCAATTTTCAGTATTTTTCAGATATCTGATAAGTTAAGTAGGACAGATCAAATACATTTTTAGAATGCTAACGAACCGTACATTATAAAGCTACGAGGTTGAACAAATACGAAACGGAACCGATCCTATACAGGCTATGTGACGTTTCTATAGAGGAAATAAACTGCTCAATTACAGATCTAAAGAGTAGCTTCAGAACGTGACCACCGAAGTTCTGTAGATGGCGCCAAGTGGAATTATAGCGCACCCAGAATGTGTAGTTCAAAACGTGACCACCGAAGTTCTGTAGATGGCGCCAAGTGAACGAGCCGCCACCGTGCTAAAATGCTTGGAAATTTTGTTTGCAAAGTGGAAAATCGCCACCTTTCGCCAAAACCAAATAGCGCATGAAGGTGCTCGGGACTTTAGCAACAACTTTGCCCCCTTTCACAATTTCGATATCTGTAGCCGTTCGAAAGTTACAGGCGATCCAGACAGACAGACAGACAGACAGACAGACGGACGGACGGACAAAGCGTTCGCATAAGTACGCTGAAGCTACTAATAAGCCTTTGAAGTAATCTCCCTTGACTGCTAGGCACTGTTGACATCAACGATATCAGTCCTTGAACGCCTGCTTCAACTTGCCGCATTGAAGTGCGTTTAGTTCGGAGGTGACATTACTTTGATGTCTTCCACGTCATTAGAGCTTTTTCTCTTCAGGCTGGGGGCAAATAGAAGAATTATCAAGAATGCGACACTTTTTTGCTAAAAACAACTCGACACTGAATGCAGAATGCACAGGGGCATTATCGTGTAAAATATGTTACTTGCTGAAGGCTGTTAAATAAATGCACTACAATAAACACTCCGTGACAACCTTGTCGTGAAGGTGACACTCAGTAGAATACGTTCCGTCTGAATGATGGTTTCAGTGATTAGCATAGTTTTTACCTTCGATTTTTGCATGGTGAATTTATTTGGCCTGAGAAACGTCTTTGATCGCAACTCCATGCTTTGTCTGTTATTTTCTGGATAGTACTGAAAGCATAAGTCGTTAGCAGTAACAACAGAATCTAGAAAATTTAGGTCTCTGTCGGCTGTTGCAATGAAGTCGCAAGAGTTGTCCACTCCATGCGCATTTTGTCAAGGATCAAATTGTCGGATTTTTCGACTGTTTAGGAAAAACCATTCGAAACCACGAACACGGGACAGTATCTTGTCGCCGAATACAATTTTTAACATTTCGAATGTCTCCGTGGTCGTTTTCCCCAGTTTGAAGCAAAACTTGATCTTTGATTGCTGCCCTATGCCTGCCTTGAGCCAGATGTGATATCAAAATTAAGTTGTTTACTCTCATACACAGCCTACCATACAAGCTCTGGCAGGATGCTGCTTTACTTACATGTAGCCAAGACTTCTAGCTACAATTTATTTATCATTTGAAAACCAGCAGTTCCTTGTAGTGCGAGTTCCGTTTCATACTTGTTCCGGCTCGTATATCACAATTTAACCGATATTGTATAGTAAAGCTAAATCAGATTCAATGTATAAACTCGAAAAATTTAAACCCTCTATACGTAGTATAAATTACAGTGGGAATGATGTATCAAGGCAAGGGCCAGGGGATATAATCGTTATTAAGAAACATGAAAATACAACTGTAAAATAAGAGCGACTTATCTTTCTGCTTTTGATAATCATCCAACAGAAAACATTTGGAACTCTACAAATGAATAAAAGTATAAAATATATAATATATACCTTGCCAACTACGTATGGATTTTCCTCACCTTTCCTGATTATTGTGATACGAATAAAATGCAGCGGTGATTGAAGTGATTTTAACTTTTGAGTATACCTTGTGTTTTGTACAAACCTAAGGTATTTTATATGGCTACATTAACAATGTGTTGCCCTTTCGAAAGTGTTGGCGAAGAGGTAACGCTATCGACTTAAAATAATAAAGTAAACTATTGTTGAAATATGAAAAGATGATAAAAGTGCATTCAAGTTCTAAGGTCACCTATTTTTTTCTCAAGAGATTGAGCAAATACAAACATGCACTACATTTTGCGAATAAGAGCGACAGATGGCAGCACTATCGGACTTAGGAAACCCTTACGGCGGCACATGGAGTTAGAAACGCTGTAGATACTTAAAATAAGCGTGTATCCTGTTACGACATAAACGCACCTTTACCACACGACATTAACTAGCTAATTGACTAAAGCGTAAAATGACTTAAATCGGGGAAAAAATTAAACAGGCCCGTTGCCCCAACCCGTAACAAAAAGAGATGCTGGGGAGGTTCATTATGAGAGTAATCAGAGGAACGGCCTATTAAAAGAAAAGCAGATGTAGATGCCATGGCGACATCACTTTTCTAATAGGGGTAATACACAAGTAAGCCGACTGATAAAAGTGGAAGCAAATGGGTACACCTTCTAATTTCAACCTTGATAGTGCTTGATCGACAGAACCACGAACAACAGCATTGAACTTACACCTTGCGGGAAAATTCCTCTGCAGCTTTCTAAACCCCTTTTACAAAAGAAAACACACACAAGTTAGCATGCAAATGACATAAACATCAAAGAGAAAAACACAGCTAATTGAAGATTAAGAAACTGTCGGTGATTGTTTCCAAGCAAACTGCACCAAAATACGCTTGAAGAAACTGCGGACGTTAACATCCCCAAAAAGTGTAGCATAAAGCCCGCAACAACATGGCAAGGATACGAGACTATAACCGAAACTTCGTTACGCCTAATTAGCTCCGACAGAGTTCCCCAAACTAATTAATCCGCCAACCGAGGCATTACTCGGAGCTGCCAATTTCGCGGTACTACTAGGGTATCTTGACTAACACCGGCACCAACAAACGTCCCTTGTCGACCTCAAATCCGGCCGTCGACACCCATATGCAGTTAATTTACTAACACAAGAAAAAAACACCTTTCTAGCTGCGGCAAAACGTCAGAGCGCGGTACACGCTCACAGGCAGTTTATGGAGAACTTTAGGAAAGCACGACATCAATCTGTGGCTTAATTACGACACTACGCAAAAACCATTAATTAAAACGCCCCGGCGAAGGCCCAAAGGCCGCGCGCCGAGGCGAAAAACAGCACGAAAAAAACCACTTGTTGCCTTGTTCGAAGTCACGTTGGAATCTTCTTGAAGCGCCAAGCCACGCGACCCAAGTAAGCGGGGGGACGCGCATTTTCGCGTCCAAAACTCTCATACGATACACATGTTATCAACGTCTGGCCTAGGCCAGAGGAGGTGGGGTGAAAACGTTCGCTCCCTCTCTTTCTTGCTCACACAATTGACTCTTTTTAGCAACGTAATTGTGTATCCCAAAACGAATCGATATAAAAGACACGTGTTCTACTTAAGCGACCGTAGACAGGCACATGTTTAGAAATACTCTTTCACAGGCAGGGGAAAATGTAGCAAATTAGTAGTAAAAATAAAAAATGTGCTCACAAGCCATCCGTTTTTTTCCACTTTTGTGGAATGGCACTCATTGATATTCGTCGTCAGTTCAGTGAAATATGTACTAATTGCGTCATGGACGTAAGAAATGTACGTCCTTGAGTGCGATAGTACAAAGAAGGCGGAGCGATGTGTGAGAACGAATCTAAGGAGCCGCGGCCACGCACTAGCCGGTCCGATAACATGATTGCGGGAGTGGAGCAAGTGGTTATGAAGAAGTGCCGATTCACTGTGGAAAAGATGACCTTCAAAGTCTCGCGAATAATGACCGACCAACACAAAGCGGCGTGTGTAACAATGTGCCAGACTGTCTCCACACGTGATGATATGAACGGTGCTTTTAATTTCGAATTACCGCCAGTGCTAAGAAAATGCTGGTAGCCACGTTTTGGGGCAGCGTAGGCGATGAAAAAGACATTACAGTAACGGTGCATCCCATAAATATGTTTGGAAAACAAAGTCTCTTTCAGCAACAAATTGGCCAGACAAGGAGGAAGTCGGGCGACCAGTCTACAGAGGTTTCTTCATGACAACAACTTCGAAGTAATTCCTAATGCCCTCTACTCACCGTACCTGGCACCTAATCTTGTTTGACGTTTTCTATTTCGGATCTTCCTACTCCTAAAAAATCGCTTTCAGCGGCCGGTCAAACAATTATGGTGTCGACGTTGTGAAAAATGTGTACGTCTACAGGGTGACAGTAACTTCAGCTTTCTAGTGTAAGTAGTTGTTTAGAAGAAAATTTGGACACCTTAGAACCTGAACGCACCTCGCAGTTTCAGTTTCGTTACTGTCTATTAATAACGCATACTTTTCTTGGTACACTCACTTATCAGTTAAAGTGTACATAAATGGAAAATAGCTACTCACACCATTTATTCGTTTTCACGAATTATTCACATCGTTTAAGTACTATTATAAAAAGAACAAAATCTTACTCGTAAGCCTGGTATAGAGTTTAGGTCTAACGGAGAAACTACTTTCAAAATTAGTTTGTCCTGGTAATCCAACTTCCACGGACGATCAACTACAGCTTTGATGCTAAAAGTGACATGCCCATAATCTCCGTTGAAGGAGGAGGGTAACTGCTGAGGCAAGACATACGAAAAAGGATAGTTGTGTACTCCGGCTGCTAGACTGATATTATCTTCACCTAGAAAATAGAAACTGTGGAGATTGACATTGTAATTTATGTAGCTGTATGTTATCAACAACAATGTATTAAGTGCCGAAAATACTGGCTATATGCATGCACGACCGCTTGTTGCGACGAAAATAGGCACGACACCACAGACCACAGGTCGGGTGCCTATTTTCAGGAGTAATAAACAAGAGTGCATCCCCAGCCAGTATTATCGCTGCAAAGGAACTACTCACCAAATACATCTTTCCCTCTGTCCATCATGTAGTCAGTGATACAGCCTAAGGAACAAAATGTGTAAGTCGGCGATTAAATTTGTTTGCTGCTTTCCCTTGACAACGGAACTTAATATTATTATAAAGTTCCTAGAATAATAAAATTAACAACGCAAGATGCAGACTTAAACGTTTTGTTTATAATTACAAGCGTTTATGTGACATGTGACACTCACAGGTTACACGACCCACGAAGATTAATTCTGGTGACAGGTGAAAAACCAAACAATTTTTTTTTTAAATCTAGGAATATTTCGATAAGCAACGGGAAAAATATAATAAAATAATTCGGAATGTATCGCCTTGGCTTGTACTTGCCTACCTCAAATGTTAATAGGTCCTTACATTCCTTGTTACTTAAATAGCTATTGTGTGACTATTACAGAAGTAAACCCAAAAAATATGACAACTTACTGTCAATCTCAGTAAATGATTTTTGGTAAATGATAACAGGAAATTGATACATTTAACGGTTACACTTATGAATTTTAACACCATCGGATTTGTCTAAAATTTGAAATTTGATTGGTTTTATTGGTCGAATCGCGTCATTAGACATACGCATGCAGTAGTCATTCAAATATATTTTTCTACTACCACATGTAAATATTCTGTTTTCTTCACAATCCACAGAATGGATAAGTAAGCAATTCTAGTTAACTGAACGAGTATGATTTCATATCCACACACGGGCGGATATGAAATCCACCAATCACAAACCACGTTAGTCGTAGTTACCTAGACAACTTTCATCTATTGTTTGTTTTGTTATGAGCGTGCCCTGCTGAATTGTGTGTGGCAAACGTCTTTGACGTTTGTCAAACAATTTAGCAGACCATAGTTATGGACAAGATAAAATGTCAATAAGCGTAAACTGTCAAATTAATAGTTAAAACTGAGTGATTCTAGTGACGAATCGATTAACGGTACTCCGCCAGATATTCATTCAGCAGCTAATGAAACGTAAGACACATTACTATCCCAGAAATACAAAAGTAGATACGAATTTACTTACAAGACGTTCAACAAGATTCTAAAAAATCTTTGGTTCCTATTTTTATGTTCGTTGATAGGTCGTAGAAAAAATATACTTTACAACTCGAGTAGAATGTCCATATCTACTACTATTGTTTAATATTGTGTGTACATTTCCATGCTATAAACTATAAGCGAGATATAACCATTACATGCCTGTGGTATTAAGTACATACGGAATATTATGGTTGAGTAGACGAAACACTCCCGCTATTTAGCAGAAATGAAGTACATGCTAGAAATGACAGCCCAGGAATGATTTTCTAGCTTTTATAACAGTGTTGTGTTGAATAAAAATAGTGTTTACTTATATTGTAACGATAACTACAATACACATTTTTGACAAACAAATAATTTTAAATATTCCAAATTTGCAACTCGCTCTTTAGCTACATTTGAGCCCGATATTTTTAGTCCACGTTTTGAGTGGGGTTTAATAGATGTGCGGCTTTCTGGCGAGCATCTTTAACGCAGCCGTTTTCCCCACTATTAAAATCCCCAGTCGAAATTTGAGATAACGCGGGCCCCAAAACTGTATAAAAGCTCGCATTCCTGGTAGAATAAACAACTCTTCGGGTCCGTCTGACTGAGCTAGGAACCTCTCCTAAACCCGAAAAACCTACCTGGGTTGTGCACAAGGCGCTGCTTCCAGTGACGTGCACAACCACCTTTTTCCGAGACTCCGGCTGAGCTTGGCGCTGATCCTGACCTTATAGATGCTTAGGTGCTGCTCCCAGTGACAAGCATCCACCTATAATCTTGACCGAGCTTGGCGCTGATCGTGCGACTCGCTCAAACCACGTCCGCTTCCGTTAGCGAGCATTCACCGAGTACCCCAATTTAAACATTGGAACGGTCCCACGAGATATGACCATCTTCTCCGTAGTTTCTCCCAGACACCCTGCGTGGTATAGCTCGAAATTCTTCAGGGAAGTTTAAAATCTAAGGCGTTAAGCATTACGTCAATTATCCGACTTGTTGCCCCCCCCCCCCCATAGAAGTCCAGTATTTCATGAGAGGACACGAATCCATCTAGCGGCCGCCGTAGAAAACAACTCCGTAATCACCTGTTGCGAAAGCACACAAAAATAACCCAAACAGAGGAGAACTCATTATTAGAAGTCACAAGCTCTTGGATACTTCGATTCCCTAATTTAGATAATTTGATCCCAACACATCACAGTAATATTTGGCACAAACAATGTTTATTTGTTTTCAGAATTAGCGGACATTTTGTGAGAGACGGCAACGAAACCGAATCGTCCATGCCCTCTAGACGGGGGTAGCGAAACTCAACGAGTCGCTAAGGACCGAAGGGTTGCAGCCGCGATTAAGCGTCGAAACGTCCGCAAACAGAATTATTAATTGTATATATTAGACAGTTTTGTTAAATTTTATTTAGCAAATATATTTTATTTTTATTTTGTAATATACAGGGTGTTATGGAAATGAGTGCAAATATTTTTACCAGTGATAAAGCTCAACAAAGGGAACAACTTTGCTATTTATGGTTTTTCATTTAATCGCATATTTTTTCAATCATGTATCTCCCCTAAATTTGACGAGCCGCTTTATAAGCAAATCTAAGTTAAAAGTGAACGACACAAGTATATTAAAACTGTAAGGTTCTTGCACAAAAACCATGCTGTCAATAACTTACCTACCTCAATTCATAAAGTACGTTGGTGACCAGATGTGAACTTAAGGTTTTATCAGTACCTATGCAGTTTTTGTTGGTTTGTATATCAAAGAAATGTTTTTGTGTTTTGTGACATTAAATTAAAATATTATTCTATAGGCGGGCATGCATTTTTAGAGTAACATTGTTTTGAATTTTAACTCAGTTTTGAGAGCGTTTTCGTAAAAATTATAAATAGAGGAGTTGTTCAGTTTAACGAGTTCTATTACGGGTTAAAATATTTGTCCTCATTTCCATAACACCCTGTATATGAGTTAATACATGTTTATTTCCGACTATTTTCTTTGGATGTGTCTAGAGTACCATGACATACGCATAGAGCTATCCGAGGCCTGATACGTTTTTATAACGCCACAGCAGGATATTACAATATGGCAATCATTTGAAACAAATAGAACATACTATTTTTAATAACAAATGCTACAAAATTTGTTTAACAAAGCGTACCAGAAATGCGCCGTACAAATCTCACCATCGAGATATTTTGAAAACTAGTGCATACTTCTAGGGCATAGAATGTGTAGAAAAGAATAGAGAAATTTTTAGTGAAAGAATTATCTGCATTGATTTAGTATTGTAAAAATATGATTTATTTTCCGCTGCCTGTTTTGGTTGATACGCGTGTCGCGCCTCGCCGGTCACTGATTTGCACCAGGAAATAAAAAGATGACATAGGGAATAGGTAGCGGAAAAATGAATTTTAGCCAGTTGTTATACCACTACAAGAAATTAACAATTAAACAACTGGCCAAAATGCAGTTTTCCCCTAACTATTCCCGAAGCCATACCTTCATTTCTTGGGCTACAAGGTGCAAATCAGTGACCGGCGAGGCGCGACAAGTGTATCAAGCGAAATACGCAGCGGAAAATAAATCGTATTTTTTACAACAATAAATCAGTTCAGATAATTCCTTCAGTAAAAATTACCTCATTCTTTTCTACACATTTCATACGCTGGAAGTATGCATTTATGTGCAATAGTTCTCAAAATACCTCGATGCTGAAATTTAAACGGTGCTTTCCCGGGATGCGTTGTTTAAACATTTTCTGTAGCATTTGCTAAAATAATTTTTAGATTAATTTGGCATCATCTGAATTTAGAAACAATAAGTTTACCACTGGTTTAGAATTCATTGACAAATATTCAAAAACAAGCTTCTAAATGCGATGCACGCATAAAATTCGTCAATTTTCAGTAATTAAAAAATTGGAAAATATTTTTCCTGGTATTTTTGCAATCGCAAAAGAATGGAGCCCTCCACATTTAGATCCGCAATGTCATTCTAAATAAAGTAATTTTTTTAACTACATCTTCGAGTGTATACCCTATCACTTTAGAAGCGTGTTTTGAGAGGCCATATTCCTGATTATTTACTGTATCATTTCATTTTATAAAGCGCAATGCAGTTCGGAGTATTTTCTCAAGTCAAGTGACCTATTTTAGGGATTCCGAATCAAATCATGTTCCAAATCTCGCAGCTGAGCTCCGTACATTATTTCCCATCGAGGGTAGTCTATCACTGGTATCCAATCTACTAGAATTTATCCCAGTACTTTTCCAGGTAGAATTATTTTAAATATCGTGAGCGAGTTTTCTTTTATTTCAGTCTATATTCAATTACGGCAACATTTTATGGGCTTATTATGTAAGTGAAGTACATGCATGATATGTTGTATGTGTACATTAAACGTGCTAATTTACGTTTGAAAGATGGTCAATTTTTGTTAAATGGGCGTTGTCAGAAGCAACATTACAAGATTCTGATTTATTTAAAAAAAAATGTAATACTAACCTCCATCCAACAAGACTAACTCCCCCCTAAAATAAAGTTGATGCGCTCCATAAATAGTCCTATATTTACCCCGTTTTACTGCCCATCTCGTCTTAGCCTCTCCTTTGTATCGTACTGTAACAGCTGAAATCACATTTTATTTTGCTAGGAATTCGTTTGCATGTCTATTATATGGAAATAACTATAAAGGAAGCTGGCGGTTTACATCCACCCTAGTTCCATAATCCCTTAAATATATTTAGATAAGAATAATAAAGTGTTTACAAAATCCTCAACTTTCAAATATAAAATTAGAGCAACTTTTGTTATTTTTCAAACCACTTGATGTGTAGCAAGTACAGAGTGTTAGATGATTAATCAAAAGAGCTAGTTTTCAAAGAGAGAACAGCTTTTCAAGGACAACACGTTGGTGAAAATAGAAATACTGACATTTTAGTTATTCGACAGTAGCTTTAAAACCAAAAGAGATATTAGATTTCTGGTTTCACCATTGCGTTGTTCTCGAAACTATTTTGTGAAATCTGTAATAATAACAAAGATTTGCATTTAATCTCATCGAAAATTATAAACATTTATAGCAATGGAAGGTTAAATGTGAAGAGATCGAACATATACTAACCTCTAACAATGTGTTCTTCGTTGAATATACAAACGACTCTCCCTACTACTGTCTCGCCAGGATAATAGGCCTGGCGCTGATTATCCAGAATTATTTGAACTTCATTTTCAACCATTGCCAATCACGTATCTATCAATTTAAAGAAATTAAAATTCAAGTTTGAAACCAATAAGAGATAATTGCAAAAATGTTAGTGAAACTTGTTGAAAACATTTTCCATTTAAGTGTTTCTCTATTTACCATAATTTTTGAGATTCCCATTGGTACATAGAATAAAAAGCTCAGTTTGGATTTGAATCTATTACGATGTTGAATATAAAAGTAATAAACAGGAAAGAAACGGTATTAATGAGCGCCCATCTATTTATGTAAACCATTTTCAGACCAGTCTAGTCCGTCCCTGTTCACGCACAATTGAGCAACAGCTGTGCAACATAGTTTGTATTGTTATTCTGTAGATGACCTTTAAAGCGAAAACTTTAGAATTTATGTAACAAAATTCAGTCTTATTTCCGAATATTTCTAGTTCTTGGGAAATAACTTTTAGCGACTTGTGAACATTCCAGCCGCCTATTAGCAAGTCGTGAAAGACAAGGGCACGACTTAAATTTAGATTTTGTTGTACTTACTGGTACAGATATATTCTATAATCTATGTGATGCACATTGCACAGTCATTATTACCTGGAACTTACGCCTGCTAGTTATGTGTGTGTGCCCACTATTGTCCTATTCATAAGAATTATCTCCTTGCTGAGAATGAGTAGATTAGTTATCTTATGCTGGCTCAGTTCCTGCAGTGTAGCATCCGTACATGTTTAATCATTTTATAATTATATTCAGTTGGCAGTCAGATCTCGTCTTAATAACTTGTATCTAAATTGCGACTCCATCGATGTAAAGTTTTTGATTGTACAAATAAAGTGCTTTTTAAAAACAAACTTCGATGTAAAATAAACATGAATCGCGTAGCGGCGCGTGTGTAATTCCACGAGCGTGTAATTGCTCTATAGCTCGAGTTGCGTACTATACTTTTTCTACATTCACACTCATTTCGTTAAATGAAAAAGAAATATTTTATTAACTGTCAAATCATCTGTCACACCATCTTAAAAATTAGGCGGCTGCAGTCACATCCCTACACCGCTTCGTACAAACAACAGAAACTAACTGTAACGTAATAAAAAAAATTACGTGTTAGTCATTACGTAACACTGTTTGTAACAACGAATTTACTAATCAAGTAAACAGTGCTTAATGAGCAATTTACTAATAAAGGAGTAGAAAAACATAATTTTGAACCCACTTCTCCTGCATTTATTTTTAAAGAGTTTATATTTGCTTGTATATTTGTCAATTTCTCTGCTATAATACATGTATCGTCTGCAAATTCCAGATCTTCTAAGTGTTGTCCAAAATTCCATATTAATCCTTTTTTATTCTTGAAGGATCGTTTCATAATCCAATCTGTGGCTATCAGGAAAAGGAGGGGAGAAAGGACACAGCCTTGCCTAACTCCACTATCAATTCTAATTTTGTCTGTGATAGTGCCATTGTTTTCTATATACGCTCCATAATTATTGTATAGAAGTTTAATTATTTGAATTATCTTTAGAGGAATGCCATATGCTTCTACTATTTCCCATAAACTTTCGCGATTTATTTTGTCGAAAGCCTTTTCGAAGTCTATGAATCCCAAAAATATCTCTTTTTTCCATTCTAAGGCCTCATCTATAATTATTCGTAATGTACAAATTTGATCTATACATCCGCGTCGTGGTCTAAATCCTGCTCAGGTTTTTATCTACTGGTTCTTTTATTCTTTCTATTATTACGTGAGTTAGTATTTTACTTGTTGTATTTAATAAGGTAATGGGTCTCCAGTTTTCGCAAAGTGTGGTATCGTCTTTTTTGGGGATTTTTATGATTAGTCTGCCCATTCTTGAGGTATTTCTTCTGTGTTCCATTTTTACTTTCTCGCATAGAGAAAGTATTGTAATCGTCAAAAAAATCGACTTCGAGATTTTGACGAATCTTGACGTTTTAGACCTCCTAGAGTCCGAAAAATCTATTTTTCGAATTATGTCTGTGTGTGTGTATGTGTGTGCGTGTGTGCGTGTGTGTGTGTGTGAACACGATAACTTAAAAACGAAATAAGCTAGACCCTTGTAATTATGTACATAGTCATTATTCAAAATTTGTAGATTCCAGACCAATTTTGAGCGAAATCGGTTAACCGGAACTGGCACTTTACCTAAACAGGTAGCGGTACCTATTCAAGTAAAGTACCAGTTTGCTTCGAGATATTTGAACAAAATTTTGTACATACATTTCTTATGTAGAAAAACTACCAGATATTACATTTCAGCATGATCGGTTAACCGGAAGTGGCATTTTACCTAAACAGGTAGCGGTATCCATTCAAGTAAAGTACCAGTTTGCTTCAAGGTATTTGCATGAAATTTTGCACATACATTTATTATTGAGAAAAACTCCCAGATATAAAATTCAGTATGATAGGTTAACCTAAAGCGGCACTTTACCTAAACAGGTAGTGGTTACCTGAAAATGTAATTTTATCGCTGTATGTATATACATTGCAATAAACTTTTCAAATTTGCTAGAAAACAAGGCGAATGCGAGAAAGTCTAAGGGAGCACACTCCCGATTTTTTATTTAATAGGCAGTGGATCAACTCAATGACTGTTTCTCCTCCTGCTTTTATTAAGTCTGCTGATATATTGTCCATACCTGCTGCTTTCCCTCTATTTAGTTTAGAAATGGCTCTTGTTACTTCTTTCTTGGTGATTTGATTTGTATTTATATCTAGTTCTTGGTAATCTTCGTTTCTGTAAGCTTCTCTTGTGTGTCCCTCTTGCTTTTTATATATATCGCTGAAGTACTCCATCCATCTATTTGAAATGCTTTGATCTTCTTTTAGAATGTTTCCTTCTTTGTCTCTTATTTGCATTGATTTATTTTGTATTTGTTTAGAAAGTTTTTTGGTAATTTCGTAGACCGTTTTCATGTCATGTGACCCTGCTGCCAGTTTCGCCTTCTCTATTAATTTCTTCTGTTGGTTTCTCTTATCTCTCCTAGCGCTCTTTTTGACTTCTTTGTCCAATTCTCTATATAGTTTGTGAAAACTCTATTTTCTGTTGTAGTGTGTTTCACTTAGTATCCTCAAATTTATTTTTCTTCTTTCCTCAATCAGCCTCCATGTTTCATTGACATCCATTCTTTGATTTGGCCCTTTCTTATGTTTATTGTTTCTGTCTCTGTCTCATTATCGCGGTCTTGTAGCTCTCCGAGATTTTTTCAATACTTAAGTTATTAATATCTCCAAGTTTTAATTGTAGCTTTTTTTGGAATTCTTTCGTTCCTCTTCATTACTAATCCGTTGGGTATTATATTTTATTCTGAAATGTGTTGTTTTTTTATTGCTTTTAGTTTATTTTAAATTTACTTCTTAAAAGTGCATGGTCGGAGCCTAGATCAGCTTCTCACATCGCTCTTACATCTACTACCTGCAATCATCAAATTGTTTAATGCACAGAAGTTAGAAAATAGAGTTCCATTTTTATTTATGTCCCCGACGCCTTCCTTTCCCATAATTTCTTCTTTTCCTTTGTTATCGTTCCCTATCTTTGCGTTTAAATCGCCCAGAACAATTTTTATGTCCTTTTTGTGTTTGCGCTGAATATCATTATATACCTTTTGTAATTGTTCATAAAATTCTTCTTTCTTCTCTAGTTCACTTGTATTTGTCGAAACGTATACATTAATAATACATATATTTATAAACCTTGCTTTAAATCTGGCTGTTATTATCCTTTCCTATACTGGACCCCATTCAAGTAACGCTTTTGTTGCTCGTGGCTTTAGCATAAATGCAACCCATGTTCGTGTTTAGCATTTTCTTCCTTACGTCCAGAGTATAATATCGTGTTCTGATTGTTACGTTTCGTTTCACCACCTAGTTTCACTCAATCCCAAAATATCAATTTTGTATCTTTCCATTTCTTGGTCTATTTGGTTTGGTTTGCTTATTTCGTGCATCGTTCTCACGTTCCAATTTCCAATAAATATTTTCTTGCGTATATCTAATTCTGATATCTTTGTATTATTATCTTTAATCCATATTTCGTCGCGGTTGTCTTCATTTTCTTTCTTGCTAAACGGCGCTTTACCAGTTTTTTGAAAATCTGCCCGTATTTGTGATCTTCCTTGACTGCCTTATAATAACTTAGTTACTGATAGTTTTCATTTGAGTTGGATTGGCTGCCCTCGATATTTTTGGTGATCGTTGACTAATAGTTCTTCCCATCTTATTATTCTCCCCGAACTCATAATGTCTGTTTCCCTCCTCATCCTTTTCTTTGAGATCCTCTACAGAATAGTCTTTGCCATTTACGCATAATTTGTTATATTTCAAAAATGCTCTGTGTCCTTTCTCTCGTGCTATTTTCAGGTGTCCAATTAATTCTTTCCTTTGAGTCTGGTTGTTCTTTAGAAAATCTTCACAAATCCAAATGTTCGTATTCCTCAGATTTTTAGCTGACTTTAGGATCTCCATTTTATCGTTTTGGTTAGTATTGACCTAGTTTTATTGGTTTGAAACTTGCCCAGTCTATATGTCTCACGAATTTCTTCTGCTGTAATGTTTTGAACCTTTATTTTTATTTATTTTTTTTTCAGTAATTGTAAAACGTTTTCTCTCGTTTTTGCACCTGTTTCATTTTCATTATACGTTAGGCCTTGTATTATTAAGTTTCTCTTCCTTATCTCTTTCGAGTTGCTCTATAGGTTGATCTTGCTCATTTATTTTCTTTTTAGAGTATTATTTTCCGTTTTTAAAGTCTCATTTCGCGTATATTTATTTCAAGTTTCTGGTCTATCCCATTTATTTGTTGTTTTAGTTCTTTAAACATTTCTTTTACTTCCTCCATTTTGGTTTAGAATAATTATAAATAATGATTTTTGTCCGATTTATTTTCTGCTTCTTTTGATATTTATTTTGCCCTTGTTTTATTTATTACTGCGTTAAAACTTAACGCCTATATGTATTATTATATCATAAGAGTGGATATAGTTTGATGATCAATACGATAAAAAGATTGGTAAAGCATTGTAGTCAGTCTTTGCAAAAGTTTAGAATATAAAGGGTTATTTGAATTAATTTTCTAATAGAGATAAAATTTTAAAGAAATGAGAATGGAAAAAATAAATTTCATATAGTTTAATTTATAAAGTAAGATGTTAAAAGATAGAAAATATTTACTACTGATATCAGATACGACAGACCAAATTAAAATATTAAAAGATAAAAAAGTATTAATAGGTATCAAATGTATATTTTAATATAGTAAGCATCAATAATGAAAATACGGTAGTTAAGAGAGTTGTTTTTGAAATGGAGAATAACAAATTTTGAAAAAATTTAACATAATATTTTGGCTATTAATAAAATGTTGAAAACTTTACTGTTTTATATATAATAATGGTACTGGCATAATAAGAACAATGTTTCAATTAAAGAAGATCTTTGATAATAACAATTTTAATTGGATGAAGAGCATTTTATAATAACTAAAAATATAAGATTTGGATTGGGCTGCTTTATTGGAGTTAATACAATTTAAAAAAAAAGAAATAAAAAGGATTCGACTGGTGCGGAGTACTGCAGGGTAGGAGTCATTTATGGAAGACTGATGTATCTACTTGGAATCATTCTGAGTGATTGGCTATATAGGGGTGCTTCGTCTTCATGCAGAGGACAGATCATCGGGACGTTGAGCCTGCAAGGAAATGGTATTAATTTGGAATAAAACAAGAATAGTATACTGGTAGAAGAGGATTGTGAAGGAGTGATATGTGGGTCGACGGGTGCAGTTTTTGGTTAGACAGAGGTTGGATTCTTCAACTAATTTGAGGTTTTTATAGAAGATTTGACGGCTGTAAATTGGTTGGACAGTTACTTGCAGTTGGACGTGTTCGTGTGGTGACTGGTTGTACAGAGGGGTCTGTGGTACTGGTGGTGCAATTAGTTGAGTCAATAAGGTTGGTTATTAGTTTAGCCTAGAATAAAACTGAAGTATATGAACAATATTTATTACTTGCAATAAGTAAAATAGTTAATACTTACTATAAAAGATAGAGAATGTCATACATCATAATAATATTGAAACAGTGTACCTTGGTCGTATCTGATTACAAGTAGAAGAATTATTTTGAATTCAGTCAAGATAAGTGACATTTAAGGTCATTTGACAATTGCGATTTATTCTAAATATTTGACAAGTTAAATATAAGACAACTAGATAATGAACTTAACCCTGATTGAGTTTTCATGGCTATAGTATTTTTCAAGTAGAAATTATTTGAAATTAATTGATCAATAAGAAATAAATACTTACAGCTAGCAGAGCAGGGCAATCGAATTAAAAATACTTATGGTTTCGAAACATTAAGCCATTGCATAAATTTATGACGGCCCAAAACGTGGGGCAATTGAAATTTCAAAAATAAGAGTAGTTCAAACATGGGGCTTATTGTGATTGTTAGCTAGTTTACAAGAGCATATTTATGTAATTTGAGTGCATTGGCAATTATAAAAAAATAATCAGAATTTTACTGTGTCAGATTAGATTTCTTTTGAAATAAATAAAATACAACAGGACGGAACAATCAATAATTAAAGTCATTGAATCTAATTATTATTAATTATTATAAAAGGTTAATTGTTGAACAAATACAAAGATTTATAATTTGATAAAAGGATTTAATAAGGCTAAACATATTTTGTAAAGTAAATAATAGAATGGCTGATAAAAGAATTACACGAAAAAGCAAGAAGACTGAAGAGGAAAAAAGAGGTAGAACAAGAAGAAATGGAAGCAGCAGAGAGTGGTGGTGAAGTTGAAGTGGAGGAAATACAGTAAGGTGATCAGGTAAGGATTCTGCAAGAACCAACAGAAAAACCAGATATCGATATGGAAAAGTCAATGGCATTTATAGCACAAAAAGCAGCAGAGTCACAAAGGAAAGCAGAGGAATCAAGGTTACAAATAAAGGAAATATATAAAGATTTGATAGTATCAATTAATAAAAATACAGAAAAAATGAGTAAAGATAGGGAGAAAATGGAGTTAGAAAAGAGAACAGGTTAAAGAGAGAGGCTGAGGAAAAGGAAAACAGGTTAAAAAAAGGAGCTAATGCAGACAAGGAATATTGTAGATGAGGAAGACGATTCTACGGAAAATGGTAAACAGGTAAAATACAATGAAGTGGTAAGTAATACAGAAGTAACTGCGGTAACAAGAGGTATATTCAGTAATATTATGAGAAAAAAAAACAAATATTTAAGAAGATGTAATAGATTTTATAAAATAAGAAGAATTATAGGAGGTTGCATAATTAAAGTAAACAAATATGAAGAGAAAACAAAGAAGGAAACAGTTAAAAGAAGATTAAAAAGGAAGCAAAGAAGTTAAAAGAAAGGCTGAGACAAATGAAGTACCAAGGTTGGAAGCTGAATTAAGAAAATTAAAACAAGCAGCTGAAGAAGACAAGGATATTCAAAAGATTACTGAAAATACTTTTAAAAGCGTATTAAGGTAACAAAAAGAAACTCGGATTGTAAATATGTATTATAGTAATTTATTTTAAAATGTAAATAAAGAACATCACGTATTTTAATAACAGAAAATATTTAATAACAATACATATGAATTGATAAATGAAAAGGATGGACGAATAAGAGAAAAATTCCATATAACAATGATTTATCCGTACATTAACTAAAAAAATGTAAATATTTTTAAAAGTTGTTTGTTTGTTTCAATAATTAAAAAAAAATATTTCTATGGAAACTAAAAAAAATATTTTTTTTTTACTATTATAAAGTTATTACAATTGTAATGTAAGAAGTTATTATTGAATGTTCTGACAAGAGTTAAAAATTTAAAAACTAAATTTAGAAACAAAAGTATTTATTTTAAATTTCTTTTGAATTTGAGGAAATTATGTTATGATATCATAAGAGTGATATAGGTTGATGATCAATACGATAAAAAGATTTGGTAAAGCATTGTAGTCAGTCTTTGCAAAAGTTTAGAATATAAAAGGTTATTTGAATTAATTTTTTAAATAGATATAAAATTTTAAAGAAATGAGAATGGAAAGAATAATTTCATATAGTTTAATTTATAAAGTAAGATGTTAAAAGATAGCAATTATTTACTACTGATATCAGATACGACAGACCAAATTAAAATATTAAAAGGTAACATAGTATGTAGGTATCAAATGTATATTTTAATATAGTAAGCATCAATAATAAATATACGGTAGTAAAGAGAGTGGTTTTTGAAATGGAGAATAACAAATTTTGAAAAAATTTAATAAAATGTTGAAAACTTTACTGTTTTATATATAATAATGGTACTGGCATAATAAGAACAATGTCTCAATTAAAGAAGATCTTTGATAATAATAATTATAATAACTAAAAATATAAGATTTGGATTGGGCTGCTTTATTGGAGTTAATACAATTTAAAAAAAAGGAAATAAAAGGATTGCGACTGGTGCGGAGTACTGCAGGTGTATGAGTCATTTATGGAGGACTGATGTATCTACTTGGGAATCATTCTGAGTGATTGGCTATATTGGGGTGCTTCGTTTTCATGCAGAGGACAGATCATCGGTACGTTGAGCCTGCAAGAAAATGGTATTAATTTGGAATAAAACAAGAATAGTTTACTGGTAGAAGAGGATTTTGAAGGAGTGATATGTGGGTCTACGGGTTCAGTTTTTTGTTAAACAGAGGTTGGATTCTTCGACTAATTAGAGGTTTTTATAGAAGATTTGACGGCTGTAAATTGGTTGGACAGTTACTTGCAGTTGGACGTGTTCGGGACCCCCGGCTTAACGGTCCGCTGCGAGAACGTCCGCCAGTGTCCCTGCGTGCGCAGTCCATCTATATACCGGCCAGTCGCCGCGGCCAACGCCGCCGCACCGAGAGCCGTCACCGCCCCGAGCCGAGCTCCTGCCCCGAGAGACGCCTTCGCCCCGAGCAACCCCACCGAGCCGAGCGACGCCGCCGCACCGAAAGCCGCCACCGCCCTGAGCCAAGCTCCTGCCCCGAGAGACCGCGTCAAGACCGCGTTCCCCGCATCCGACAACCGGGAAAGGCCGCCCCATCACCTTCCGCGCTACCGGCGCCAGAGACTAGGCGCCTGCTTTGTATATTATTATACCCTTGCTTGAGTTGAGGCACATTAAGCCAACAAGTGCTGGGTGTTTAACTACAAATACGACGCGGTCTAAGCCGAAATGTGGTTCTAATTTTGTTTAAGTTCTCTATATTTAGTGCTATCGTCCACAGAGAATATAAGTTTCCTACGACTTTTATCCTTTAATTTCTGTATTTCTTTGTTAAACCAAACAGGATAATTATTAAAAGGAACTTAATACAACATTATATAATTTGCAATAGAAAATATTTAACGCCTCGTTAATTTCTTTGCAATAATCCAATTCAGATCAGCCTATATCTCTAATTCTCAAAGTTAAATTTAAGAAGTTACATTTTTAAAAATTGTATTCCTCTGTAGAAGAATTGAAGTTTCAGTGTCGTTTACCCGGATTTTTACCAAGAGTGCGGGATGGTGCATATTTTCAGGTAGTAGCGGTGGATCTTCCCTCACTATCCCATAAAAAGTAAAACTTTGTTATCTACTACAAAATTAAATCAAGTTCAATAAAATCAAAGAATTCGTGAAACAAATACAACGAAACGGTATCCGCAGAAAAATAAACAAGTACGATTACTACGACTACGTACCTACATTGGCCTTATCTTTCTGTATTTCAACAATCGCAGTAATAACAGGGTTCTTTTCTACAAATTTAGTGATTTTGAATTTTTATTAACTCCAATTAATACACCACCTTCTCTAGATTTACTTATCACATTAGCACATCTGTCGCATCTAAAAACTTTGTAGCAATTTAAGTCAAGAATTTCGGCATCCATAAACTCATTTTCAACTATGTTTCCGTAACACATCATATTCCTATAGTACTATGCAAGTAATAGTAATTTATTATACAAGACGATAAAGTTAAATTTTATCCACGAGTGAATCGTTTAACGTCGAGACGAAGTCGAGACGTTAATGATTCAAGAGTGGATAGAAATAACTTTATCGTCGTGTATAATACAATATTTTTTTCTATAGCAAGAACTTTAACAATTTCAAAAGAAAATAGTGACAGTCAGTTACATTTCAAAATGTCAGTAGCTAGATTGGGTTGCTACGATAATACGAAGCTGTCATATTTAATTTAAACAAAAGTTAGAAAATTAAATGACTTTATCTATCCTTGATGTTAAAGTTCTACTTTATCTACCCTTGCTGTTAAAGTAAAACTTGACCTTTTGTTTTGAGTTGATAAAAGCACACTTTAACATGTGCTATAGAAAAAAAATCATTTTTCTACTTACTGTATAGAAAGTCGGCTTTTGCGCCCTAGTTTTTTTTTACATCGTTTATTACTATTTACAATCAGTATAATTATATTTAATACTATAAGTAAATATTTTCAGTTGTAGATACAGGTATTGAACATAAAAAGCGCAGCCATACAGTGATAACAAGCTCGGTATTTTCTACATTTTTTTTTGGGTGTCTGCAGACTACGTTACTTTTTGAAACACTTTGTGAACTGTTTACGTGAACCTCATTGGCAAATCTAAAGTTTTATGTCTTTTAAGCCTATGTATAGCTTCACTATTGTCTAGGAGATTTACAGCGAGAACATTTGGGTGCACTTCTAGTTTATTTAAGTATTTTTCACTACACTTGCTCACTTCCTCCTTAACTGTTGGTATTTTTAGATCGGTACGAACTTCGCTATTTGGTATAAACCAGGGTGCCTTGGTTATATTCCGCAAAACTTTTGCTTGAAATCTTTCTAAAATTTCAATGTTGGAGTTTGCTGCTGTCCCCCCACAGTTCTATCCCGTAAGTCCATATCGGTTTAAAAGCAACTTTGTAAATTTTACATTTAGTGAATGTGATATATGTTGACTTGCTCTCATTTATTTTAATGCTCCATTGCTTCGTCCATTTTGCTATTTCATTTAGATGTTGTTGTAGTAGCCTTGCTGCAATATTTGGATCTGAATGCTTTGCTAGGATAGCTTCATCATCAGTAAAAGTTGCTGTACATACATTTGGGTTGGTAGGTAAGTCATGCGTGAAAAGCAAGTATAATGTTGGTCCCAGGACACTCCCTTGTGGTATACCTCCTTTTATGGGGTATAGATCTGTTACCTCTTGTCCGTATTTTACTCTGAAACATCTTTTAGTCAGATAGGATTCTATGATAATATATATTGTATGTAGAAGGGCTTTCTTGAGTTTATATAGGAGTCCTTGGTGCCATACTCGATCGAACGCCTGACAACATCGAGAAAGGCTGTCACACAATAACTTTTTTTCTCAAATGCTTGATTTGCTATTTCCGTGACTCTATGGACTTGCTCGATTGTACCGTGTTTTTCACGAAAGCCAAACTGATGTTCTGGAATGAGATGATTTTCGATTATTACAGACATTAGTTTCTTGAGTAATAATTTTTCCAAGAGTTTGCTTAGACCGGGTAACAGACTGATCGGCCTGTAAGACGTTACTTCACTGGGAGATTTTCCAGGTTTATGAATGAGAATGATCTCTGCAACTTTCCATTGCGCTGGAAAATAACCAATACGTAGCACTGCATTATATATTATGGTTAATAGCGCCTTGTTTGGATTTAATTTTTCCTTTATCATACGTTGCACTTCTTTCACAGTAAATAGTTTTGGGAGCGGTGACAGTTGACAGGTGACAGTTCAAGAAAGCTACTAATTTCTTCCTCCTCAATCGGTGTGGCTTGGGACGGTAATGGTTGAAATACTTTCTCCAGATGTTGAGCAAAGATGGTGGCCTTTTCTAAATCTGTACGGGCCCATGATCTATCTTCTTTACGTATTGGAGGTATAGGGTTTTTTACTTGCGCTATATTACTGGCAGCTTTCCATAGGGAATAATCAGTAGCAGGCGTGTTGGTGAGATTTTCCAGGTATTCTTTGAATGATCTGTTTTTGAGGGATTTAATTGTCCTTTTTAGTTCTCGTGAGGCTTCATCATAGCGTTTTTTGTCCGATGGGTACCTAGTGTTTTGCCATACTCTTCTTAAGCGTTTTTTAAGAGCAATTTTTTCTTTAAGTTTTATGGGGCAGTTCTGATTTAAACTCTTTACCGGAATTTCCGGAGTGGCTTCCCATGCTGCTTCCTGAATTATACTGGTGAGGTGGTTCACGTCTAGCTCTATATCCTCTTTAGTTTTAAGGGGAATGGCAAAGTTTACTTTTTCTTCAATGTGTTTTTTATAAAGCTCCCAGTCAGTCCTCTTGTTGAAAAGTGTTACTTTTTTTCTGTAGTTATAAATATAGAGCTAATGGTTGCTACCACTGGTGTATGATCAGAGCACAAGTCTAGGCTCGATTCTATGGCAAGGTATCCTGGAGCTATACCTTTCGTGACAAAGAAGTCTAGTAGATCAGGTACTTTGTCTGGATCACTAGGCCAGTACGTTGGTCTGTATGTTGATAGGTGGTTAAGCTGCAGTTCATGCATTATTTGATAAAGTAACCTTCCTCTACCAGGTGCTGTTAGGCGAGAACCCCATGCTATGTTCTTGGCATTGTAATCTCCCCCTGCCATGAATTTGTCACCAAGGGAATTAAGGTACTCCACCATGCCTTCCTTGTTTGGGCGATAATTTGGTGGACAGTACGCCGAGGAGATGGTAAGTGTACCTTGCCAATCCTCAATGCTTATACTTGTAGCCTGCAGGTAATTTTTTTCAAGCTTTGGTAACTCGTAGTGTTTGATGTGTTCCTTAATTAGTATTGTTGTACCTCCTCTTGCCCGTCTGTCAGCATCTGGATGTGAAGTGAGATATGATTTATAATTTCGAATTTTGAAGTATGTATTTTGAGTGAAGTGAGTTTCTGTTAAGAACGTTTCTACTTCTTGTTTGCGTGTGGCCAAGCCGTTTGCGTTCCACAGTGCTATTTTATAGAGTTGAGCCATTGGTATTATTAGTTTGTAGCAGGAGTTCGGTAAGTTTGTCAATCTTATCATTAAGTCGTTTTATTTCCGCAGATAACTGGTTTATTGTTTGTTGTTGTCCTGTAACTATATTTTGGAGAAATGTAATTATGTTATCGTTTGGGCCTGTCGTATGCTCCGATTTAGGGATGTATTTGGGCACAAGATTTTGTACTTCATTGCATTGTTGAGTGGCTAAGGAGTAGGAGTACTTTGGTTTGTGTTGTGTGTGTGTAGATCCTAGCCGGTTCGGCCACAGCGATCATTGCCAAATTTTAGTCTATATCCTGATGTGTTTTCTGGTGACTATGCCATCCCACTTTATTTCTAAAGACTCTGCCACAGTGAGAGCAGTACAAGTTTCCGTTTTCATCATAGGTGTAGATAATGACGAGAGTCTGCCTTTGCTTTAAGTCCTGTCTCTTCCTGTCTAGTTCTTGAAGTCGCCCTTGCTCATATTCTTCGACTCTGGAGTTTATGTACCTCCTCCAGAGATTACGATTAGTAGCATCGCCCTCCCATGTGGCTAAGGGTATATTACATCGTTTTATGTGGCGTTTCATCACATCCTTATACCTAAGAGTTTGCCCCCCTACTTCCCGTTCTCCATATCGTAGCTCCGAATAAAGTAGTTGTTTCGGATATCTGCTAGAAGGCATTCGGAGGACGTGTCCACACCAACGTAGTTGTTGTTGCATAAGCATGGCTTCCATGCCTTGCATGTGAGCTCTCCTTAAGACATCAGTGTTAGTAACGTAGTCCTGCCATTTTATGTTCATTATAGAACGAATGCATTTCAGATGGAACTGGTCTAGTTTTTTGATGTGACGTCTATATACACACCAGGTTTCAGACCCATACATAAGTGTGGGAATAACTGCTGCTTTATACAGTCTTAACTTCGTTTGTACTGTAACATCGTGGGAGTTGAATAATTTTTGACGTAGCTTGCCAAAAGTCATGGCTGCATGCGCAACTCTTCTGTTTACTTCTACATCAATCTTATTATCTGCTGAAATATTATTACCAAGGTATACAAAGTTCTCAACCTGTCTAAGTTTGGTTTGTTCTAGACTGATGTTCATAGGTACAGGATCTATCTGATTCCTTACATGTTGTTGCATCACTTCGGTTTTGTAGCAGTTGATTTTCAGACCAAATTTTGTACATGCGTGGTGTAGTCGTGTAATGCATTCTTGAAGTGCTTCAGGAGAGTTTGCCACTAAGCATACATCGTCAGCATACAGAATTTCGATTATCCTGGTTAGATTTACTTTGGTTGATGCCTTTAGTCTAGAAAGATTGAAAAGGCCCTTGTTAAATCGGTATTTGATATGTACAGCATCAAACATTCCTTGTAGAGCCTGCTTGATGGTAATTGCGAAGTATACAGCAAATAAGGTGGGCGCAAGCACACAGCCCTGCTTTACTCCAACTGTTACGGGAAACTCATCTGAGAGTTGTCCATCTTTCCTTATCCTACAGATCATACCATCATGTAGTTGCCGCACCATGTTTAAGAATTTTGGTGTGCAGCCCAATTTTTTCAGAACTTGCCAGAGGGCCTGCCGTGGAACTCTGTCAAATGCCTTTTCTAAATCTACAAAACAGGCATACAAAGGCTGATATTGCTCGAGGCATTTTTCTTGCAACTGGCGAATGGTGAATATAGCATCGCATGTTCCACGGTTTGCACGGAAGCCGCACTGTGACTCCGGTAATATTTCTTCGGCTAAAGCTTGCAGATGTGTTAAAAGGATTCTTGCTAGAATTTTTCCAGCGATATCGAGAAGAGATATGCCCCGGTAGGAATTGCAATCGCTAGAGTCCCCTTTACCCTTGTAGATTGTGGTTATGATGGAAACTTTGAATTCTTGGGGCACCGATTCTGTATTCCACATTTGGCATAAGTAGTGGTGTATTTTCTGATGTAAGTTTATTCCACTTGCTTTGTAGATTTCCGCAGGAATTCCATCGTTCCCTGGCGCTTTACCTTTTCTCATTTCAGAAATTGCCTTCTGCACTTCTTCTAAAGTGGGCATATTGTCAAGACCCTCTGCAGGTTGTCTGTTTGGTAGACTGGTAATGTATTCCATATCAGGTGCATTTTGGGTATTTAGCAAGTTTCTAAAGTGTTCAAGCCAGCGCTCCAATATTTCGTCTTTTCCTGTGAGGCGCCGTCCATCCAGTGCTTTTAGTGGCGCTGTTCTGCGCATTGTAGGTCCACAGACTTCTTTCAGTTTGTCGTAGAATAGCCCAGTTTGATTTGTGTCAGCAAGCTGCTGTAGCTCAAGGGCTCTGTCCTTCCACCACTGTTCTTTTAACGATCTTGTCACAGTTTTAAGTTGTGCATGTAGTTGGTCTGCTTGTTGTTTGAGTATTACAGAGGACTTATTTACTTCCCTTCTCTGCAGTGCAGTTCGATATTTACCGAGTAGTTCGTTTAGTTCTACATTATTGTCATCGAACCAGTCTTGGTGTTTTTCCTTGAGAAATCCAAGCGTGTTTTTTGACACGTCGTATAGTTCTTTAACGAATCTCGTCCATTTTTGTGGAGAAAATTCATGATCATTTTGTGGTACGTCACAGAGGTTTTCCACGCCCTGTCTAAGTTTGGTCTCTACATCTATCAATTCCAATTTCTTTATGTCTAATTTCTTGGGTGTGATCTGAGAGTTTCTTGTGGGGTTCCTAAGGTGAAGCCGTAACTTTGAGACCACTAGTGTATGATCCGTCCAGCATTGTGCTCCTCTTTTAGCTTTAGTAATGCATACATCTGATATATCTTTCTTGCGCACAATTATATAGTCTATTATATGCCATTGCTTGGACCTGGGATGCATCCAGGTCGTCTTGTACTTATTTTTTTGTCTAAACCAGGTGTTTGTGATACAGAGATTGTACTGGGCGCATAGGGATAGAAGTCTCGTACCGTTTTCGTTCTCTTTACCTATCCCATGCTTGCCTATTATGCCTGGCCAGGCAAGTGGATTACAGCCAACACGGGCATTAAAGTCACCCAAGAGTACTAGTTTGTCACTTTGCGGTATTTTGTGCAATGTTCTGTCAAGATCCTCGTAGAATTGGTTTTTAACTTCATCTAGATTATCCATTGTGGGTGCGTAGGCGCCAACTAATGTCATATGTCTTTTATCGCTTAGTTGTAGTCGCAGCGTGATTATTCGATCAGAAATGCCTGTGGGTATGTTTGTCAATTTCGTAGCTATGCTCTTTTTAATAGCAAAGCATACCCCATTTCGCCTTTTTTGTGTGTCTGGGCGACCTTTCCAGTAAAATACGTAGCCCCCTTTATGTTCTGTAAGTTGTCCTTCGCCTGCAAGGCGGCTCTCAGTTAACAAGGCCAGGTCAATTCCATATCTCTGTAGTTCACGTGCTACGATAGCGGTCTTCCTTTCTGGGTGAATGCTGTTTTGATTGTCTTGTAAGGTCCGGACATTCCAAGTGGCTACTTGGAGTAGTGATGAATTAATTTTTCTTTTCAATGTTCGACCACGTATATAGTTGATGCACGAGCGACCGTGGTTATCACCCGTTGAGTTTTTGTGAGGTAAGCGGTTTTTAGGACACCTTTTCTAGTCCCCTCCCCTAATTGGGGAAAGCAGCGCTTCCCTGAATAGGGCTGCTTTGTCGCCATAGGTGCTGCCGAGCTTGCATTTTTACCTACAATAAATGCATGAGCGACCACTCTCCCATGACCGCCTTTGTGTAAACATTTGACTAGGTGCAGGAACATCAGCCCTTACCCCGTCGCCATTTGTCCATCGCCAAAGGTCTTTTTTGTCCAAATCGAGTCCGTGGGCTAGCAATGATCAAAGACGCGTGGATATATTTATAGTGGATAAACAGTTGCGCAGGTGTAAATCCACTCTTTAGTCTTCAGGCTTCTAAGTCCAATGGGACAGTAGACTGACACGATTGGAGAAGTCTTCAGATGTAGTCTCTGGCCTCCCAGTACTATGGTCCCTGCTGGTGCCCTCCAAGCCTTCGACTATGCTCTGCTAGATATGCGACGTCTGCCAGTGGTTAGGTGCCTATCGACACAATCTGCCTTTCCTCCCATACTAGACTTTATGCATGATGGTGGGACTACCACGTTAGATCCCTATAGTTTGGGATCCCCCTGTTGTATCGTTGTAGTGTTTTGATTTAAAGGTGGTTGCATGTTTGACGGTCTAACTGTGTGTTCGTTGTTTTGGTTTTGCTTTTGTTGTGGTCTTGCTTGTTGCCTTTGAGTTTGGATAACCGTTCCATTTGCCGATGGGAATCTTCTATTAATTATTTCTTTTTTGTGCAGGTTTTATAGTGATGACTTTCTGCGCACTTATAACAACGAAGTGGTCTCGTGCAGTTTTTTCTGGTATGCCCATAGCACCAGCACCCAGTGCATTGCATTAATTTTTTCTTTTTGTGAGGTTCTTCAAATTGAACAACTGCATTTAGTAGACGTGTGATTTTGAATACTTCAATGTTATTTGGTTTTGGTAAGAGATCAATAAAGAACAGATTTTTTGGCATCGCTTTGTTGTTATTCCATGTTTGTATATTTGTTACAGCAACAACTGGGTGACCCAGTTCCTTTAAGGAATCTTTAATGTCGTTTTGATCTGTAGTATAGTGAAGATTACGTAATACTACTCGGTATTTTTTGTCTTCTTCAAGGGTGTAGGTGTGTCTTATGACTTTATTTTCATCAAGTAAATTTTTAACTACCGTATAGTTCTCTACTGTATTTATTTGTAACTTTATTTTATTTCCCTTGAATACTTGATAATAGTAATCTTTTTTGGTTATTACCGAGTTTAATTTTTCAAGTAAGGGGAGGATTTTGTCTACAAAATGCAGAATAAATGGCGGTACATTTTCTTTATGTTTTTGTTGTCGCCAGTTTCAACTACATTTGTGAGAGGTTGGTATTTGTTGTGTGTGTTTATACTTGGCTGTTGTGATTTGTTATCGTCTTTCGGACTACTGTTTTGTCTTCTTCTTTTGTTCCGAGGTTTAACTGTTTGAAAATCATTTGGTTGAAAAATATCATCACTAGTTATTGACTGGTGATCACTTGCAGCGTTTCTGTTTTGTGACTGTGGTATATGTTGTGTTTGGTAGGAATTATTATATTCTGGTGCTTGGAATTGTGACGCATACATGGGAATTGTAGGATGTATTTGTTGAGCCTGTGTTGAGTTCCAGTATTGTGGTTGTGGTAATGGTTGCATCATTTGCGAACTAATTTGTTGGTAGTTAGGTACATTCATTTGCGTAGCTTGCATTTGTTGCAATACAGGTGTTTGTAAATACGAGTAAGATTGTGAATTTGTTAGCATGCCTGGGCTTGAGGTTACGTTTACTGGCTGTTGTTAGAATTCATTATTGAACATACCTGTGTACTATAGTAAGCGACCGCATCCGTGCGGGTCGCAATTTATTTCAACAGGGTGTTCACTATCTGAATAGTTCAAGACTTGTTATAAAGAAGCACTCCAACTATCACGCCGCACACGGCCACGACGTTTACGTCCTAGCTTTGCAAAAGTCGAACCGATACTCGCCCTAGTTTTAGGAAACAAAACTGTCAGTTTCCAACCAGCGGGAGCCAATTTTTATTAACTCTCGGCGGGAGCCAATATTTTTTTGCTCCCGCATTTGTGTTTATGTCACCATGGATATCACACCAAAGCTTTACAACGTTATGCTGATTTGGAAATTAGACAAAATGTCACTAGAGAAATCTAGAGTCACTATAAAGATTTCCTAAAGCAAAATTTTTGAGATTTCGCCCAATAGAACATGCGTTCGAAGAAAAAATCATATTTATATATATCACTGGTGCAAAGGTCCATTTCCTCTCTTGTGTGTTTAATGCCCTCCGCTAACGCGTCGGGCATTAAATTCACACGCGGGAGGAAATGAATACCTTTGCTCCCTAGATATATAAATAGCTATTAATGTAGTTCCTATACCGCCGCAATTATGATAATCCATTTTACAAAAATCGGTACATGACATACAAAACAACACACAAATTTCGACAACTAAAAGAAAACTCGATCAGATTACATACACACGCATAATAAAGAAAGTAAAGAGTATGTTGTAAATAATAAATTATTGTATTTATTTCATATATAGCAGCCAAGAGGGTGCTCCGAAAAAGGAGATATTACAATGTGCATTTACAGCTGTAAAATAGGTTATGAAGCCTATTCCCATTTGCAGTGCGCTCTTTGCCAGGTTTTTTCTTATGGAATTTGTTGTGCTGTTAAGTTTATCGTGGTATTAGAGCAAGCAAGTATAAATTTTTTTTGACGAATGGAAACCCATTGTTTGCTGCGGTTCTGGCCTTCAGTTGGTGCCGGTCATATGTATTGTTATTAATATTATTTGGAATAGAGGTTTTAAATTACTGTTACATTTTCATTTGTAAAGCGCAATGCAGCGTGCTTATTTGAAAGTAAATATTTCAGAAATACAAAAATACATCGCTGACGGGCTTTTCCATTGTAAAACCCTGACTACATTACTGGCATTCAACAAATAATAAATACCTGCATTTTTAGCTTAAGACCCAATCTCATTCCCACTGTATCCAGCCATGTGCACGTTTCAGATTTGCTACGGGTAGTAATTAGATTTTTTGCCTGTAATAGTATTTAACATTACCAGCTTGGTAAGAGGGTTTTTACTGGCGAATAGAAGGATATGACTGGCGAGTCACAGGCGAGTCAGTCACCTTCTTCGGCCAGTAAAACCTGTTACCTTGCGTGTATTGTTGAATATTTTATTTGTTCCTCACTTGTAAATAATAAGAAATTTACCATTTATCCAAAATGTCAAACTGACAAGTAACTAAATTCATTAATATGACACATACTAAGGAAGACAACTCTGGCTTTGCACGCTATCATTTATCTATGAGCACGCTTGTAAAACTGACAGTTAACTTGTAAAGATTTTACAAGTTAGTAACTTGTTAAAATAAACGTTCTTGATTAATACAATGACTTGATAACTTGATGTTTACAAGTGAGGAACAAATAAAACTTGTTCCCTTTTAAAATGTCTTGATATGTTGTTATCCAAATACATTGCCTCTTTCGTTAGCAGACGGCTACATTACAAGTTGTGACACATCAATATGATACTTAGCACTCTTTATTATAGTATTTCTATGCATAATAACTTCTTTAGGGTGAGTTCTAGAAGTATTTCAACTGAACCAGGAGCAACTCCAAGTTTCAAAACTGGAATACATCTTTATTGCATACCCAATCTCGCCTTTTTTCTTCGTCGTCTCTTCTTATCAATAAATTTTTTAAGAAAATGTAGACCTATAATCCATTCACTCTTGCATAAAGGTTTGGCTTGGTGTTTTGTTGTTAAGTTGCGCATGAACATAACTCTAATTTATATTTTGTTGTATAACTTGCATAACCTTTTATATTGTTGCCAGATGAATTTATTATTTTGATAGTACGATACATGTGGAGAAATATTTAAAATCTAAAGTATTCTAAGAACTTCCATGTACAGCTGATTGCAAATAAAAGTGGGATAAGTCTTGAGACTACTTTTTGCGTTTTTCATAACGTGTGAAACTTTCTCTAACTTAACATTTCCGTAGGTGAATACATAAAATATTATTAAAGATAGAAGCATAAGAAAAGGAACATAATTGCGAGTATTTAATATGTTATTGTACTTCAAATTACAATATTACATAATAGCTGTCCCAGTTTTATTTGCAATCAGCTGTACTTAATTCAAAATGTGTTCAATTACACAGTTACTGAAACTGGCTACATACATAAAAATTACGAAAGCCCTATTTTCTGTTCTGTTTCATAATGGCAACTTTGCATTTCAAGTTGTTTTGTCGCGTTTACTAACCTGAGTGCATTTGGATACCAGAACCTCAAATACACACCTCGTTTAAACTAAACACAATAAAGTAATTTCAAGCAGCAAAACTGTCATGGCTAACTTTCATGCAAAAAATTGGTGAATAAAGTATATATTCATCTAATGAATCTTTTTTTCATTGTCTAGGTCTATACCGGAGTATCTGCTACGTACCATAATTGAATTGGAAATGGTTTTGTAGTTGAAAATCTACTCCTTCAACACTGAGCCGACACAAAACGATCTTCTGTAACGGATTTCGCCCTTCACCGTACCTATACCGGACAGAATCAGTGCCATTAGAACGTATGCGAATTTGTTTGATCAGATTGTGATTCACATTAAAGCGACCAGCAATACATTCTAATACTTAAACGTCTTAATAGCATCTTTGCAATGCAGACAACCTTGAAAGAATGTTTTGAAGTATCCCAGTTGAAGTCTTTTGCAGTGTGCTTACTACTCTTCCACTATGCTCTGAAAAGTGTAAAACGCCAATCAGTATTTAAAAACGGAATGTATTTGTCGTAATGTTTATGCACAAATAGAGAGTTTGTCAATAATTACAAAGGTCTCAAATAGCACACATACACGCTAATGAAATATTTACAGAATGTTGTGGATATGTGAAACCAAACGCACCCAAACATTCGGAAGGAGAACTAAGTCACGGCTCTTTCCAGGCTTGGATGAGTTTGATTCAAACCTTTGATATTTGGACGACATTTGCACAACTCATTGCTAAAATAAGGTATAGGCAGACACGTTACAGAAGGGAGTTTGGTATATTTTGCTAAAAAGGTTGTGGATTTTGAAAGAGATACGTATTTTACAGCTTTAAGTCGATTTGCCTGACTTGGTTCATATTTGTTCAACATTTTGTACTATCCGCTTGATCAAAAAAATGTGTCTGCCCATGCCTGCACAGAAGACAACGAAACAGCAAAAACCGTAAAAATTCTAAAATGTAACAGCAGTAACTATATCATATTTACAAGATGGAATTATTTATGTACAGTATCTCACGTAGTTCAACTAACACAGTTCAAATCAGCCTTAAGTCGAAACAATCATATAAATCTGAGCGAATAACACACAAATACACGAATATTCAGTAGAAACTAGATATTTTAGGTCTCTGAAACGAACTTAACTGAGCGGTTCTTTGTCGATAACAAAACCGTAAGCGGGGTAAGGGCCCAACTGAGGAAAGCGACTTTCCTCCGGCCCTCCGCTGGTATTGCACGACTTGTCCTTCTTTCGGAGTGGCTTCGAGGACCCGTGGCACCTCAGGGCAAACCGTAGCTCTGACGCCATTTCAGCGCATAATGAAGTCTAGAAGTACATGAAAGGTTAGTGTTCAGTTCAAGTTTCGTAAGGTTAACTGATTCTGTTGAAACGTCCTCGTTGACTTGATTTGATAGAAAATTACATTGGTGACCAACATTCTCTCTACAGGCAAAAGTTAAAAGAAATATCAAAGGGGGAAATGAGGACGCTTCTTAGATCACTCGCTACTTTATCTACAACACATTGCAATAAATTTAATTTATAATTATCAGAATGGCGAGGGCAGATCCCAGTAGAACTATTTTCCGTGTGACTAGAAAGTATATTAAAGGAACTGTGACACATCAATACGACAACACAAGATGCAATATCCCGTGCTTTGGCAATTAAAGCATTACTGAGACTATAACTCGTTTTCATTGTCAAATACAATACATCCATTATTCGAATCCCCGGCGTAGTTTTGGAAACTCCTTTGCATATACGTGTACCAAAATAAAATCGTGTCTGCTTCGTTAGCTGTTTTGCACGTGCTTATGTCTGTTTAAAATTCGCCATAAATTCTGTTTATAAATTGCGTGAGCTGTAGAGCTGTTGTGTTTCTAGCCAGCTTAACTTTCGTAGGAAGCGATCCCAGTGCCATAATTCACAGTTACTGCTGTTTTGGAATTCCTTATTGCTGATTTAGAAAGTTAGGCGAGAATTTTAGAAATATTCGGGTTGAGGCAGTACGTTACGCTAATATTTACTCATCGAAAGAGCATTAATTGACTTAGTGTTCTATTAAAAACCAGTTATGAACAGAAGCCTATAAAAATTGCTATAGAATGGTTCTCTAATGCCTTGGGTTAATTTATGCACAATTTGGAGCTGCTTCATTTGTCTAGAGACTTTTTACAATTCTCATTATTAAGTCACTTTAGCTAATTCATATATACATATATAAATTTCACGTGAGTTGAGATTATATTGATTTGTAATATGGAAATAATTGGCCTAATGCTGGAATTAGTGTGCCAAAATGTATATTAAGGTATTCTCTCGCTCGCTCGCTCTCTCTCTCTCTCTCTCTCTGGCCCCCTTTACGTAAATCTTTATAAAAGAAAAGTCATTACTAATATATGTGATTTGACGAGCATATTTATTTGTTATGGTTTTAACTCTGATCGAGTTATTTACTCCGAGGGCTTGCTCGAAACCTAAAGTCTTCCATTCATTTCTGTTTTGTTAATTTTTATCTCCGTGAAACGTGTCCAAAATATTTAATTTGTTAAAGAATGAGGCAACACTGTTAGCACTACATCTCAAAAGCTTAAGTACTATAATACATCATTTTCTGAGTTTAGAAAAACTACGCTATTAGCCGCGTGGTGCAGGTTACTTATCCTTACCTCGTTAATAGTTATACGATATTCTTCTTGTTCTACTATTTTTATCAACAAATGCCGCCTTATTTGGGTATTAGGAACGATTAGGATTCTGTTAGACTTCACTAGTAGTATAATCGGCTTTCTTAATTTTTGAGTACTTATATCTATCTGAGGTTAATTCCTTCTATGTTAGAGAGTTTATTTTCTCCTAGCAAACTGTTTCTACATAATTATAACTTGTGAAAGAAGTTTGTCATGTTCGTTGTCTCCCTCGTACAATATCAAGCTCAAGTCGTTGCTCCTAGATAATTGGAAGAGATGGTTTTGCGCTGAACACGAAGACCTGCCTCAACCGACGTCACTGCAGCTCTCTAGTTGTGCACTAGTTCTGAAACAGGGTGGTTGCTTCAGCACCAAGCGTCTTTATGCCGTAATCACACCGTTCATGGGAGTTGCGAGCTACTTATTTCCAGGCTAAAGAGAAGGTTGACAGGAATGAAACAAACTGCACGTGTGTTTCCATATATTTTGCAGATATAACTTCAATCATGAAGACGCTTCAGTTGTTATTGGACAATTAAAACTTCTGCAGTGCTTATACCCTTGGGGTTCCGATTTTCGTGATGCGAGTTACCCGCGGACCGTTAGATCGACTTAGTTATATCGAATTAGAACTGTTCATCGCATCTAATACTTCTTTGGCCTTGGCTACTTCTTCTTGTTTAACGCCCGGGTAAGAGTTTATGTATTTCATTAATTGTAAGGCAAATATGCAGACGCGTTTACAGGTGATATAAACACCAATTAGATGAAGTTAAGGCTGTTCTTACAACAAATAACACTTCAAGAATTCTTACGATTTCTCAAACTTCTGTTTCTGAGTTGGGAGTGATGTTAACGTCTTCAGGCCTTGTCGACAATGATGATTATCTTCTACGTCTCCACCGCATTGATTTTCATACGAAATTATTTACAAGTTCAAAATAAAACTACAGCGAGCCATATAGGGGAGAGCGGGGAGAGATTGGACAAAATTCTTAAACATTATTTGTTATTATTTGCAGTTTGTATATATATATTTATACATATTAGTACCGTATACATCTGTAATTAAGGTAATGATTTTTTTTAAATTTGTATTTGCGTCAAAAAAATTAATTTACTCGTACATAGAGGCTGCATTTGTCCAAAGGCACCCCGCATTGTGGGAGCCTTCGGACAAAATACATTATTATAAAAATAACTTAGACACCTAACTTAACTCACTAAAATTCAATATGAAATCATTAACAAACAAATCTTATGTTTCAAACAAACTTAATTTCTTCAAAAATAACTTAAATAACTAACTTAATTCACTAAAAGTTAAATGAAATCGTTCTTTATTAATAAATGCATTTTCTTCAGAGGACAGTATAAAACGATTAGATGCAATTTGTCTTTTAAGGAATTTTACTTCAAAGCCATCGGCTTCAATCTTCTCAATTCTTGCTGCAAAATTTCTTACTACTACTGTTTTTTTGCCGTAAACTTTTGCAATAATAAATGAACCAACTGACAGACCTCTTTTTTCTTCGGCATCTTCCAACTCGACTTCAAATTCCGAGAAATCGTCTTTATAGGTGGGTTCTTCGAATTCGTCCGATGATGAGCTTTCTTTTACTATTTTTTTGTAACTCTTTTTACTTTATCTTTGTCTATTTTCAGTTTTCGAGATTTCTTGCTTGCTATTTCTTTCATTTCAGGCGTGTCTGTTGCTACTATCAATTTCATTTTTGGTCTTCCTCTGTTACTGATTTTTCTTTTGGCTGCTTTGGGATGAGGTATAATTACTTGGGGGGAAATAATGATTGTGCTAGATTTTTGTTTGACTGTGGTATCATCTGCTTTTAATGTTTCAGGTAAAGATTCTTCAAGTTGTGACGATTCAAAGTTTACTGTTCCAGGTAAAGGCTTGTCAAGTTGGAATGATTCAGAGCTTGATGTTCCGGGTAGACCTAAAGGTTGCTCAAGTTGGGCAATGCTGGGATCAGGCCTGTCCGTCACAAAAGAACATAGAAAATCTTCTTCAGTGAATATATCTCTATCAAAGGGCGCAATTCCAGTGCATCGAAAACCTGATTTTACATTAATCGGAGTGGCAGCCCTATCCCAAGCAGTGCAGCAAAGTGCCGGAAGATCGTATATAGTTAACGGAACTCCAGGATGACGCAACATCCATGCGTCTGCTGCTTGATTAAAAAATTCCTTGCAGGGGCCAAAAATAGTTCTGTCTAGTGGTTGCAGTTTGTTTGATGTATGTGGGGGTAAAGTAAGGATGACTATACCATTTTCTTTACTGTATTCTAGACCTTCAATAAAAAGATGGGATTCATGGTGTCCATGATTAACAACACTGGATTTTGCTTTGAACATCGTGTATGCAGTACAAAATGCTCTAAAACTTTTTAAATTATTTCCGATGTCATCCAGCCTGACTTGTACACAAGTCCCAGAGCACCTAGAGTATCTGGGACACCTTGCATCATCCTTCTTGCATCAAACCGTTGCCTTGGAAACACCCATACAGGAGGCAATGCTGTTCCATTTGCACCTACGATGCCCACTTGCGTAATGAGTTCACCGCGCTCTCGTGAAGTTACTTGTCCTACTTGATGTTGCCCTTTTTTGCTAATTACTTTCTGAACTTTTTGTACCGTGGTAATTCCTGTCCCATCCAGGTTGTATATTTCGGAGGCAGTAAAACTCGGTAAAACCATAACGTGTTATAACGTCCTGAAGTTTGTCTTGGAAATTTGAAACATTTGTTTTATTAAAACTGGATAGTCTGGCCAAACTCGTTGCTTCGGGTGTTCTCAGTGAAATGTCAGCATTTCTCATCATAAATCCGGTGAACCAATCACGACCTGCCATTTTATTTGTTTCCCATGAAGATGGAATGGTTACAAAATTTCTTTTTGCGTATTCGTATGCCAGTCGCCTCGTAGCCTTTGGAGTTAAGCCATGAAACATTGCTGAACACGTTAATAAATAATTTTTCAGAGTAGTTTCCATTTCGGTTGTAAATACTTGGGTAGTAACAAAATTTGGAGAAAATTGTACGTTTTCAATACCCAGCAACTTTGCTTTTTTGACATAATTGCAAAGATTAGATTTCTTTACATTATGTTCAGCAGCAGCTTTTCTCATGCTGAGATTTCCTGATAAAACGTCTGCTACTGCTGCCTTCATAACAGCTGGTGGGAATTCCCTATTTGTTAGTTTCTTGTATAGTCTCGCCATTGTGACTAAAAAAATACTACACACTATAAATTCCATAAAGCTGGTAAAAGTAATATGCTACGATGGTTTGGACATGTTGTCTGTAGAATACGGGAGGGTTTGGACACATTGTCAAAAGCCTCCCAAATGTTCAAAAGAATGATTTCAAGCTGTAGCAAAATTTTCCGTTATTTACAAATACTTCTATAACCTAAAATATGTTCTCAATACACAAGTCAACAACCTGGACAATTTGTACTGCTGAAATCTACTAATGCAACTTTTTACAGCAACTTACAATAGTAGTAAATATTACATTAAGCGCTACCAAACAATTAAAACATGTACTTACTTAATTTATGCTTCGAATTCACAGTTGCAACTTAGCACACCGCCATTACAACACACAATGATGCGCATGAATCAATCCTACGCCTGTAGGAAGGCGGGAAATTCAAAATATTTTAAAGTCCAAACCCTCACCACGTTCCCCTACATATTTTATTTTGTTACATATCGTAAATGAATTTTCAAGTGTAACAGGTTAATGGAAACAGCGCCATGGTGGTTTCCTTTAATCGATTCATGAGATAATAAGCCACACACTAGCATCTTGTTAGCAGTTTTTGAATTCCTGGATTATTTGAATAAAATGTAGTATTAGTGTGTCTAAGGTATAGAAATTCTCAGCATCACTACAACTAGCTTCATCATTATTTTTGTTATTGCCATGGTCATTGGCGCCATAATTATTCTCATTACGTTTGTCATTATTCCGGTTATACATGCACACCACCATCACAATTGTTTTTCTTGTTGCTACTGTCATAATCGTCTTTACCGTTCTCATTATGCTTGTTATTCTTGTTTGGATATACACCCAAAGCCGGCATTTTTCTACTATTTGATGCTGTATATCCTTATTCACATATCCTATGGAACACTCTATGTCTAAAACTCTCTGGATACATAATATAATTTAAAGAATCAGACCATCATTATCATCGCTATCATTTATTATTAATAATATTATTATGTTTGTGGCTTTTTTGGATGTACACACAACTTTTTGTCTTTTTATAAAGTGCTGCTGAATATTCTTATTTATAAACGTTGAGAGTTTTCTAGAAATTCAATACGGAACAGTACATATCTAACATAATTTATCTAAATGGAAGCATTTAGGGAAGCGTAAATCAAAAGGAAAAGCTCCAAAAGTAAATTTAGCAATCAGGGCTCCCCATCGAATGCGGATCGTCTCTCTCAGCTTTTCAGTTTCATATTCAAATGAGATAAATTGGAGCCCCCTAAGTGAGTTTGCAGTATTTCCTCACATCGTTTCCGAGTTTTACGTGATTCGCTTTACCTGGCTGACACTTGTTCCATCACTTATTCCGGATTAGGCCCGAGCGAACGTTTCGGGGATTTGCGTGTGTCTATTGTAGGTGATGGAGAATGCATGATATTTTAAGGTGTTTGATCCGGCGGATTTGCACAAACAGGGCAATTTATTCGCGAGCACTGCATCGAGCCAACGCAGGATCTGCCCCCGGGCAAAATAGGATGAGGTTGCAGAACTTTACACTGAAATTAGACAAGCAGTTATTGGAGTAATAGCAGTACCTAAAAAAACCAATAATCTATCAGGGCCACATCCCCTCGTGGTTACTATCGACGCATTTCCATTGCTTTTTCAGAGGATACTTTTGAAATTGAATCGGCAGTGTCAAGTCTTCTACTCTTCTCACTACTTACCTCCTACTTATCCAAACAATTACGAGAGCAAGACAACAACGAAACAAACTTAAATAGTTATCTGGCAAAACCATATTGCGTACATACTTAGACACAGTCCCACTAACTTAACTGCAGTATTGTCTAGAAATTCGTTAAATCTTAAGATAAACTCTTATTTTACAGCCTTAAACATCGATTTCCTAACACTTAAAGAGAAATTACAGAAAGTGCTTTAAATTTTGGCAATACTGAACCAAGTGATGGTTAAAGTGCAAAATCTCGTAACTCGATTTTTATAATTGTGAAGTCTCTTGTAGAACAGATTACATGGAGTTTAAGTTTTATAAATTTCAAATCAATGGTTAAATATGATACTGAGATCAATCCATGTAACTCTTCAAAGATGATTTGAAAGTAGTCTATTGTCCTAATCGTGCTTGCGTTAACTGAGTTAATCAATTTCGGGATCACTGTGATAATGAACTCCTCGATGAAGGTGATTCCTAACAACGCAGTAGATTGACATATATTGTCATAATTTTTGGCTGGAGAAAAGGAAATTAAAAGGAAGATGATCGAGCAAAAACATAATTAAGAAGTGCAGTTAGGGCTGCAGCAGGAACAATTGGAAAGGTGTGAAACGTGAAAACAATTTATTGATAAAGCCCAATGTTGAAGATACAAACTGTGAAATACTGGGATTATAGGACCAGGTTGTCATTACAAGTTATACGAAACATATTTCTCTTTTTTTGTTGAGAACCTCCATAGAGATTGACAGATATCTAATTTTAGAAACTGTCGCTGAAAAAGCTCTAGGAAACATTTTATTAATGTGTGGAGATAACATCGTGACATTGGCGTTTTGGATGGTATCTATGGCCAAGTATCCAAGACTACTAACAGTAAAAATTTCTATGAAATTCGCTGTCAATTTTATTACAAGGTTGATGCTTCAGATATTTCTGGATTAGTCAATTTTTGAATAAGCGGTTAACAAAGCTTTGCAATTTAACCATCGCACTACGAAACCTTTCCTAACCTTAACTTAATAATACTAACCGACTTATCACCCCCTTCCCTTTTCATAACTAACCTAGTGGCATAGTCCATAACAACGGCAAAGTCAGTATTTACATCATTTCCAGAACCTATCCACATAAATCCACCTGTGGCGTTCAGGCCGAGCCACACACGAGCTTAGTAGCAAAATTGAGCGTCTTCAGTTGAGCCTCGGCCTGCCTAGTGCTAACTAGTTGGATAACTCAAACGTTAGTGCTCAAATGGAACCCATAAATTCGATACCCTAACTGAGCTACGGAGGGGGCTTATAGCTACGTGTCGTGCAGAATGCTGCTCACCCGCTCTTCCACTGCTACTTTCCTGGATTTCCAGACGAACTCACAGACGGCTATGACGCACGCCACCCCCATGCCGCCCATGAGCACCACGAAGACGCCCCCGATGTTCGCCAGCCCCAGCGCGTTCGCCGTGCTGCTGGTTTTTGTCGTCTCGTCCTAGAATTCAATTACAAGTTTAGTGAAACGCAAAGTTGGGCTTTCGCTGGGAATCATGCCATGGGGATTGATTTCCATTAGTTTGAAAGCTTTACAACTAACATAAAGGAAACTTAGCGCCTATGGTGGAAACGCTAAATTCCAGAATTAAAGTATATACTCTTTACATTTTGTTTAAACGGAGCGAATGAATATTATTATTAATATTATTCATAAATGTATACCTAAATAAACTGGGGTCGCCAATAATAGCTATTTAAGTAACAAGGAATGTAAGGACCTATTAACATTTGAGGTAGGCAAGTACAAGCCAAGACGAAGTCGCGGCTTGTTGCCTGCCGAAAATGTTAATAGGCGATGCATTCCGAGTTATCTATATTTTTCCCGCTGCTTATCGAAATTTTCCTAAATTTTTGAAAAAATCGTTTGGTTTGTCACCTGTCACCAGGATTAGTTTTCGTGAGTCGTGTTACCTGTGAGTGTCACATGTCACATAAACACTGGCAATTTATAAACAAAACGTCTAAATCTGCATCTTGCTAATTTTATTATCATAGGAACTTAATAATAATATTAAGTTCCGTTGTCAAGAGAAAGCAGCAAACAAATATAATCACCGACTTACACGTTTTGTTACTAAGACTGTATCACTGACTTAAATGATCAGCAGCGGGAAAAGCTAATTATTTCCTTCATATGTATAATAATGCGTAATCACTATCGTTTCTGTTAGTTTAATAATGACATAAATTCAAACGTCAAAATTTCACCGCAGTTAAATATGTGTCAAAATTTTATCGCTTGTGCACAATTTTAACATGATTATTAAAGGTGCTTCACCAACTGAATTTTACCTATTTATTCAGGAAATAATCACGCCGAACATCACGCGTGCATGTAAAGTTGCCTGAATAAATATTGACGATTTTCTGTCAGAATGTTTTTCCCTGAAGAAATATATCTCCTAAATTTTCCCCCCAAAATCTCGTTGAGCGGCAAATTTACTTAACATATTTCTTAGCAAAACATTCTAACAGAAATTTAATCGGCTATTTTAATGCACTTGGGATATTACTGTTGATTATTTTGTGAAATACTCGTAAATATTCAATACGTTTTCAGTGAGTGAACGTGAGACGCACTATAGGTATGTATTCCAAGTATGTGGAATAGTATCTGTTTTCGAATTGCTTCTTACGCTGTGTTTATTATTTTTGGGACGTTTTCATTTGAGTGATTATTGAGAAATTAGCTTCTTAGCTCTCCCTCAGTAACAGTTCTTTTACCGATGTGTAAGTTGGTAATTTCGTCATTGGTCTAAATTAATGGCAATAACGCTTTTTGTTTCAGAATTGCAGAATCCAAAGGATTTCACGAAAAAAATCCGTTCAGAAAAGGTAATTTCTTTCACTATTTTTAGCGTGTTAGCTCTCTTTCTCAGTAACAGCTCTCTTTTCGATATGTGGGTTTTAATCCTCTTTCTTTCAGAATTATATGGGTCCAACGCTGTCCTAGAAAAGAAATCTTCAGATTTCTTTCAGTTTGAATGTTATCATTCCGTGAGTATTTTTTCACTGCCTCTTAGTAACAGTTTTGTCACCGGTGTGCGGGTACGATGGCTATATAAGGACAGTGTGGTCAATTTAAAAAAAGGCAGCCATTAAGAGTCGTCTCTACAACAGCCAGCCACGCCCTTAGGTATTGTTCTGTGCAAGACCTGCTAAATTGTAAGATGAACGTCACTCTGCTAAATTGTGACATAAACGTCATTTTATTTTGATTTGGACTAATGCGCAATTTTCGCAAAAAGCATTTTACTTTAACTCGTTGACATTTACTTATGCAAACGAAAATTCGGCATTCGCTTACTCAGAACACTATAGAATTTTATGAGGATTATTTCATTCCACTTCATATTGGGGCTACTTTCAATAATAAAGGACTTAGAAGCAATTTTGTGTGACTATGTGTGATTTCGTAAAACGACTCTTAATGGCGGATTTTAAAACTACCAATCAGAAACAGGACCAAAATTGACCACACTGTCCTTAAATAGGCACTGTATGTGTTGGTAGTTAATTGCGCCAGTGGCCTAAATTCATAACACTATCGCTTTTCGTTTTTCGCTTTAGAAATGTAATATTTTTTTAATCATCATTTGCAGATTTTTGGGGAATTTTTTCAACGTCTTAGAGCTCTCTCACCGTGTTGTGTGTCGATACTTACGCCGCAGGTCTAAATTTATGATTCAGGAGTTCAGAGATCCAAAGCCTTCCCAGGAAAAAAAATCCCTTGAAAAACGCAAATTTCTTTTTAGACACCCGTCCTGAAAATCACCTGTACAATTTTTAGGCCGGAAAATTTTTCTTTACAGAAGATAGAAACATTTCTAGATTTGTACGAAGGTATAGTGCTTATTTGTTATTGTAATGTTCCAATATTTAGACAAAATTAAGAAGTAACGCAGGTGACTAAAAAATTTACATTCCTCATCCCGAAATGCTCTTTATTGGACGTGTAGGTTTTCAGACCTCGCCTTCGGCATCAGCCTATGCCTCCTGTAAAGATGATATTTCAGGACGTAAACTACTATTCAGATTGCATTTGTCTGATTTTTTTGGTAATTATTTTCAGCTTGTGAATAGGTGTCTACGCGACTGGTCGATACTGGTGACAGTAACGTGATTTGTTTCAGAATTAAAAGCTTTCATAGAAAAAAAAAACAAAAACCTAAACTTTTTTGAGTCTGCATTTGAGTTATCTTTGGTTATGTTTTAGCGTTTTAGATTTCTTTCGATACCAGTTCTTTCACCAGCGTGTGGGTGGGTACATACGCCACTGGTCTAAATTCACGACAATAACGCCTTTCCTTTATAATTACCAGGGTCCAAAGCTTTCCCAGGAAGAAAATCCCTTCAGAAAAGTTTAATTTTTAAGACTGCATTTCAGTGATCTTTGTGTTATTTTCTTCGGCGTTTTAGAGTTCTCTCAGTAACAACTGTTTCACCGTTGGCGTTGTTTTGGTGGAATTACGCTACAGGTTTATATTGATGGCGGTAATACGTTTTGTTCCAGAATTGCAGGGGTTCAATGTTTTCGCAGAGAAAAATCCTTTTAACGTAGAATTTTTTAGTTTGCATTTGAGTGATCAATGCGTTATTTTTGGCCGTTCGCAGCTTTTTCGAAAAGAAAAATTTCCTTATAAACGTAAAGCGTTTTTAACCTGCAATTGAGGGATCTTTTTTTAAAAACTCCTTTGCGGCCTGTCAAACTTAAATTGCAAAACAAACTATACTCCATTTACTTGACATCTGCACTGTCAGTGTCAAATTTAAAAAAAAATTCTTGACTATACCTCAAAAACAATGTGTTTTTTATTAGACTGTACAGTAGTTTAATTGTTAAATTGTGAAAAATAGCAGTGGTGCCAACATAATGTCAGTTTGACAGTGCAGATGTCAAGTAAATGGAGTACAGACTAGTGGGCCCTGCTAAAGTAGCAAACAATTCAAAGTCGCATTTTACGTTTAGAGATTCAGCTTGGGGTACTGTATAAGCACAGAATTTGTATTTTAGTAATTTTAATGGTTGTAATATCCACTATGTTCATTTCAGTGTGAGTTAATGTATACGACAATTGTTTGAAAAGGACGATTGTACTTGTCTTGTCTGATCACAGAAATTATTTAAACCGTAACCACCTTGAATATCCCACTACCAAGCGTCTAACCCGTCAGTATCTACCAAACATATTAACCTGGTCCTCTTAGTCAACAAACTACGTTTTCTGAATAACTTCCTAAAGTGCAACTTATCTATGGAAATATTTGACATCTTATGTAGAAGGCCGTAGGGTAAGTACGTTTCAAAATTCAGTTTGATAATTTTTTCTAGGATGCTTCAGTTTTTACTAATGTTCCTGGATTACTGCCTTGAAAGGTAATTTCAGCAAACGTTACTTCACCTACACTACTATTTAACTTATACTACTATTTAACCTGTGCTAATATGAGGACAATTCTGTTAATACGAAATTCTTATTATATTTGTGATAGTCCTTGCTACAATATGTATGTATAACTGTCTATGTAATCGCACATTGTATGTTGGTAAAATGTCGGAGAAACGGAGTCGGTGAAATGGTTGGTGAAATGTCCTGCCGTAAAACGGTTGTTGGTAAGGTGACCAGACCTCGATGATAATTGATATGCATACTTTTATGTGTTATACTTGTGGAGATACTTCTAGATAGTAATAATTTAAACTTAAATGAAAGAAAAATTCGCACTGTTAATCAGGATTTTTGGTGGTTGTATAACAATATTACATAACCGTCACAACTAATTTCATCTAAGCAATTTGCTGCGCGTTGTTGCTTTAAAAAACATATTAAATACAAACGTAAAAAAGAAACATAAAAGAAGAAAATCTTTAGAGAAACAACTTTTCTGAAAAAGAAATTGCTGAGATCTTATGTTATCTTCTAATAACTGTATTGATATTTTGTGGGTCTATATTTACGTATATTTTTAGCTAGTAATAAATAACACCAAAACCAATAAAATCTCATTAATAAAAGAAATAAAGTATAACTAGCAGTCCAGTGAGACAAATGTCTCATTTAACGCGCCTTCAAACCTCGATCGGTTAGGCAACCACCCAGACCTGGAAGGTGTCAAAGTGGTTGCCTAACCGATCGAGGATTTAAGGCGCAGAGGGTCGCAGCTACGTTTGGCGGCCGAACCAGTTTTTATTTAATACGCGTTCTATTTGAAAAACGGTCTTTTTGTGATTTCTCGAAAACCGGAAGTGTCACGTGACTGAAATTCGGTTCCTGACCTGACATGACCATTCCAAACATATAACTTTCATAACTTTTTTCTCTATCTCTTACGGTTTGGCTGCTGAAACAGCGTCCCGGACAAAACAGCGTCCCGGACAAAACAGCGTCCCAGACAGACACGTCTATTAGATAAAGGATATAAGCTTCTTGACAAGTCAGGTTAGAGACCATTAATAGAAGATGGAGTACAAAAAGCTTATAATAGTAATGACATTGAACTTCTACACACTAAATCATATGGTTATTTATTTGGTGTACATGAGAATGGTGTATCTAAAGGTAATGTATTTGAAGAAAATGCTTATATTGTTGTCAATTGTACATCAATTAACTTCTAGGTTCTTAAATGTGTTATCTCATTTGTTATAAGATTATATTGGAGGGGAATTTAAAACGCTCTACATTTAATAATCTATATATATAAGTAGAAAGGGGAGAGAAATCCCCCACCACTTTTAATTCGATTAAGCCACGCCCCCTTAATTCGCGGAATTATTCGCGGAATTTTCGCGGATTGACCCAATTAATTTCGCGGTTTGATCTAATTAATCACATATGAAGTTTGATATGTAATTTACATATGTGCTACTGATTAAATTACGCATTAGCTTCCGATTAAATTACGCGCGGCCATTTTTAATTTGCTTCCGGAATTACGCGGCGGGGCGCATGAATGGATTAACCAAAGTTCCATTAACCCTACCTACTATAGGAAATTTTTCAGATTTTTTCTAAGTTCAATTTTTTGAATTTAAATATCCCGGGGTGTCGGCCATCTTGGTTTTCTGCGCGCGCACTTCTCACGGCTGTCGTTTTTAATTTTGAATTTTCGCGGAAATATTTGATTTTCAAACTGGTAGATCTTCCGTCTCCCTCATCGAAGCTACTCTTTCTCTCATGCACGGAGGCCATTTTAATTTCGCGCGAATATTTGAATTTTAATCTTTTGAATTTAATTTCTCGGGTGTCGTCCATCTTGGTTTTCTCACATTTATTTTAATTTAAAAAAAGCTTCCTGCGATGTCCCATGGCTGGAGTCGAACCAGCGATCACAGCATTACGAGTACGAAGCCTTAACCAACTGGGCTATCGAAGCGATCGAGGTTAAAGGAATTAAACATAGTCACTTACGTGTCACGAGCCCAGCTTTAAACAAACTATTTTTCAAAAAAGGTTATTTATGAAATTGGAAATGCATTGCCTGTGTTGTTAAATGACTTGTAGTAATTTTAAAAAACTGATTTTACGGTTGGATGTGTCATAATTAATAATTTTATAATTTGTGCCTGCTATATGGCTTGATTAACGAGATCCTCATTGTCCCTACCTACTATTGGAAATTTCCGTCTAAGTTCCCTTTTTAAAACAGGTCGGTGCCTGTGTTTTGTTTGGTTTTAAAGGTTTGAATATTGTACCACTTAGCTGTTCTGACATTACACTTCCATATTCATATTATAAATAAATTTTAAATGTTATTTTCGACTGAGTTTTAGCCGCTTATAAATTACAACAGCTAGTTTAAAATTAAATGGGCGATCGGTCACAATTATATATATCAGCAATAACATGAACAAGAAGATATACGTATTGCTTGAGTAAGAAAGAGATAAACATATAATCCGTTCACGACCTTTTTGGGACAGAGTTGGCTATTATTTTTTCTTTTCATGTTGGACTAACTGATTCGGTGATGTAGCGGATGCAACTTTTTTTCTGTCAGTGTCTGTTCGACATTTTCTTGCCACCACATTGCCAAACTTATTATTTTAATATTCGTAAGAAAATAAATGCTTTATCAAGTCTGTAAAAGTAATTTTAATTTCCGTCAAAGGAAAAATCAAAATGCCCAATATAATTTTGTTACAACAAAAAATTTCCATTAAACGATGCTAGTTGCAGTTTAAAAAGGACAGACCAGATCTAAAAGAACACGAGTTGATGTCGAGACTAGAGAGAGATCCGGCAACA